>LBNU01000682.1:103964-155323 GCA_014162995.1 Artemisia annua | reverse complement strand
AATTTAATCTATAAGCGTCTGGGCTTACAACACACAATTTCGAGTAACTAACAAGACATATAACACATAATTTTGGATCATTTATCTTGGAGTAATCGAGATTTTTGACAAAAAATTATATTGCCCAGGAAAAAATTCATGTGGTTCACGAGAACCCCCTTTGAGTCCACCCTGTACTCCTTGTTCAGGTCAATCAGTCAGTTAAACATTGTCTTTTACATATGTTCATTTTGAAAGAAATGTAGGAACAATATTTACTCTTTGATGATGTTTGCAGGAAAATAACATAATTGAGAGGTGTTGATTAGTGGTAATGACAATGAGGGAATTGACTGATTTTCATAGAAAAAGATTAGCACCTGTATAGATGATACATGGTAATCAAAAGCAAGAATCAAACCAATAAATCTACATCATACTTTTTGAAAAATGAATTACATCATATCAAAATTTCCTTAACAATTCAAACAATAATTTAATAATAATGATACCTATTCTCATTCCACTTATCATCAAACTTATATCAACTTGTGATTTTTTTTTTGAACATGACCAATTATTCATGCATACAAACTGAACGCACTAGGGTGTTCATTAGTTTGGTTCTCGAGTTTTTCGCTTTGTTCGAGTTAAACTTTTCCAACCAATTTTGACCAGAAAAACGCGAATTTCAAATGTTTTCGTTTTTTTTATTCATTTAAGAGTAAATTGCAAAAATCGTCCTTTAATTCTAACACCTTCTTATAATACCACTTATAAATGAAAAAGTCAAGAATGTCTTTAGTACTATTTTACTTTGGCAAGTTAACACAAGGTGTCTTTTTAATTCTAAAACACATTTTCAAAACAAGTTAACACATGGTGGTCTAATAAATTATTGAACCCCCAAGTTTTGCATCAAGAGTCAAACTAAAATCACGATTTCGCAAGTATAGTTATTTGCCTCTATACACTGTCGTTTTGCACAAATATTCGTCTAGTTTATTTGAATATTTAGTTTTCGGTTCGGTTTAAAAAAAAAAAAAGTGATTTACAAAATAGTTTTACTTCGGTTCGGTCCATTACTTCAATTTCTATGGCCCAAACTTACTCATAACGGCCCAAACATCACATACCCTAAAACATATTCACAATCATCATATAAAACCCTAAATCCTAAATCACACCGCCTCCATTTACAATCCCTCTGCAGCCATGTCGAAACGAGGTAAGATTCTCATCCAATCATTTTCATGCTATTCAATCAGTTTTATGATACTCTAAAATGAAAATGAAAATGATGATTTGTGAATTTTACAGGTCGCGGTGGTTCGGCTGGAAACAAGTTCCGCATGTCACTGGGTCTACCAGTGGCAGCAACAGTAAACTGTGCTGACAACACAGGAGCTAAAAATCTCTACATCATTTCAGTCAAGGGGATCAAAGGTAGACTTAACAGGTTACCATCAGCTTGTGTTGGTGATATGGTAATGGCTACTGTTAAGAAAGGTAAACCTGATTTGAGGAAAAAAGTTATGCCAGCTGTCATTGTTAGGCAATGTGATAGCTAAGATCACTCGTTTATTATCATTAAATAATATTGGAGCTTTGTGTTACATACAACTATACTCACTCACAATACATCATATAAACTGTCTTCTAAGTGTGTTAAGTAAATTCCGCGTGCTTAATAATATTACTCAAAGTATCAACAACACAAGGTGTGTGTCTAGATCCATCAGGTGTTAAATCCAAAATTCTCTCTGGCCCGTCATTTGATAATTGGTTTCCACTCTTTTGTCAAGGCTTTCTGACGGCGTCACCTTGTGACTTCTGACGCCGTCAGGTTGTAAATCATCATCTTTTGAGACTTTGTCGTTTTCTTCACTTTTATGCTCCAAAAACGTCCAAATATGCATATTTTCCAGAATTCCTCTCAAAAGTACCTAAAATGACAAAAGGAACGATTTAGGGCAATATTTGATCACATTTATACGAATTAGGGCTTAAATGACCCCCTAAAAGCGTAACACTTTTCGTCTCATCAACTTTATATCTATGCTTGCATATATGTGTTGGTTGTTGCTTATATTGTTTTGATGTTGAATGTGATAGATATAAGTTAATTGGTTGCTATAGGATGAATAATTATATGATATGGTCTAATGGACTTAGATGCATTATTCACACTTCTCATGTTGAGTTTAACTTAATCGATAATTTGATACAAAACGTTTTAAGATTTTAAAAGGAAAACATATTCATATAAAGATCAACCAAAGCTCTATTTATAAAACAAAGTTTTGAAAACAAACTCAAAAGCCTACGTATATAATTGATCATATTAATTATATATTGTCTTCATAATAAACTCTAGTTGAAGACTTTGAAACAAACATTTTATAAAACAAAAAAGATGTAAAACTATTCAACCCCCCTTCTAGTTTTCCACATTATGTTTTTGTTATTTTCTTTTTAGCTTAAGTCGAGTCGAGTCTTGGCTTAGCAACGCCACCTTGTGCATGTATTTGATCAAGATAATTAACTTGCCACCACTAAAAATACCCTTTATTCCAACAAAACCGTGTTTATCATATCCCTACACCTAACGTTACAACCCTTTGTAAAGCCCTCTTTGACAGTTTATCTTAGGTGCTTACGCCTAGTGGAGGAGGTTTTTGATCCTTTCCCAAGCCTATGGTAATCTATTTGCTATGACAGGTAGTGAGTGATATTTCTTCCATTTACATTTAGTTATATAGGTTTATAACACCCGAGAGATGAGAGTATCCAAACACTATTTGTGAGGTGCTAGTGTATGATTTCAGTGCTTGTTATGACTACGGTTGAATAACTATTTGTTGTAATTACTTTTATATTTGTGTTAAATGACCCCTAGTTCATAATTTGATTGGAATAAAAGCGCATTTGCTTGAGGACAAGCAAATCTCAAGTGTAAGGGTATTTGATGAGGCAAAAAGTGTCACGCTTTTAGGGGGTCATTTAAGCCTTAATCCGTAATTATTTAATCAAATATTGCATTAAATCGTTCCTTTTGTTATTTTAAGTACTTTAGAGATGAAATCTGGAAAAGGAAGCATTTTGGACGTTTTTGGAGCATAAAAGCGAAGAAAACGACAAAGTCCCAAAATATGCTGAAAAATGTACCTGACGGCGTCACGCTTTGACAACAAAGTGGATGATTTTTACACTAGACGCCCCAGAAAGATTTTGAGATTTAATACGTGACGGCGTCACGTGTTACAAGTTGTAGCTCGACATAGGAGTGAAGTAGGAGCTTATAGAGTTAGGGAAGATCGTACACGGCCCTACGAATGGTTTAAAGGAATACAACCCGTCATCCACACAATTACAACAAACCAATTAACATATAAAAGATAGCTAGGGAGTAAGGAAATCTAAGTAAACACATATTTCTCTCATATATGTTTCACAACCATTTACTTTTTCTCGTTATTTATTTTAATTGCAAAAGTAGTTATTTGGGTTAGTTGACTAGCAACTAATTCCGCCCACTCTTCCAAAAACCGAGATTTTTACTTGTTTTTATAAAATATAAAAATACAAAAAAAATCATCCCTCAACCCTTAGACCTAATTAGAGTAGCTTTTCAAGCCTAACGACACTATTCCCCGAGAGAACGATCAATCCCCCGGTACTTGCCACTTCACTATACTACATCGGTCAGGTACACTGCCTGGTGGGGGTTGTAAGCTTCTCAAGATCCCTTGAGAGGTAAAACCTAAGTGCAAATGTTGCAAAACCCACGCATCAATTTGCTTGCACGCTGTTGTTGATATTGTTTGTTTAAGTTATTTTCATTGCTATTTGCTTAGTGTAATCATCCAAATCTCTTATATCGTTCATCCTTTCATAATGACTTGATCACAAATCCGTTTTAAATACCATTGCCTCGCTGGGACATAACGACCCGGGAAAACACTATATTCACGGGAGAACTGGCACAAATAACTTGACCATCTTGACCACATCCGTGGTTGACTTTGGTTGACCGTTTGGAGCCAGTCAGTGGGTTGTTAAGAAATGCATGTGGTATTGTATTGACCGTACTTTCAATTCCTCTTGGTGTTTTAGACTCAAATGATGCAGAAGCAATAGCAATAAAAGAAGCTTGTAGGATGGTAAAATGAGAAGCTAGATTTGTCATTGACTGATATTATTGTTGAAAGTGATTCCTTAAATGCAATTTCTTGGGTTCGACATCCTCTTGAGAGACCATGGTGAGTGTTGTCTCAGTTTCAAGAGATTGATCTTTTCCTTTCAACTAACAGAAACCGATCGATAACTCATATCAAATGTAAAGGTAATTGTTGCGGAAAAACTATAAAATGGGGGGGGGGGTGAATAGTTTTACCGTTTTTATTGTATAAAAATTATACTTTCAAAAACTCATAGATCCGAGTTTACGTGAGATCAAACAATCACAATATGAACACAATATAAATAAACACAAGATAACAAACAATAATAATGACGAAATATTGATGAGGTATAATTTCATACGCTTTTAAGGGGTCATTTAGCCTCTAAATCCATACATATTTTAGCATTTATTGCCCTAAATCGTTTCTATTTGAGTTTTGGGTACTTAGAAAGCAAATGCTAAAAAATTATGCATTTTGTGCTTAATTGGACGAGAAAACGAAGAAAACGACAACACACATAAACCTATCACAAAAGGAGGTGTGACTATGTCATCATTACAATGTGACGCTATTACTTAAAGATGTTGTGACCACTCTGTGGATTGAGACGGCCTCGAAGTGACGGTGTCAAGACCAAAAGTATGAAGGATGACGGCGTCACAATCCCTAAGTGACGCAGTCACAACTAACCCGATGCAAAAGATAAACCCTGGATGACGACGGGCTGACGGCGTCACAACTTACAAGTGACGCCGTCACATTTGTAATCCTATATATATTTTCGCTTATTTTCACTATAAGTGTGGAACTTTGTGTGCAACTATGGAGGACAAACCTTAATATGAATTTCTCAGCTTTTGTAGGATATTTGGCCACCAATAACTCCATGTTTCATTGAAGATAAGTTATTCAATTATTAATTATTACAATATGTCTATGTGTATTGTGATTATTTGTCTTTCTTCTTTTCGATCTAACATGCTAGGCTAAATTAATTAGTGTTTACTTATGATTGCATGAAACCTATTTGTAGTCTTTAATATTATTGCTTCTTGTTAGTGGTGTGCACGTTAGGTATTAGAAAACTAGCTATATCCCATACCACATGTAGACTTATAGTGAAACGTGATTATAATTAGAGGAGACTCTCGCAACCATAAGTCGACTTAGTGGAGATTCTTCTTATTGCGCGTGATTAATTGTTGGGCGAGAGCGTGTCTGCAGACTGCAGGTAACACTTGCTTAGGTTGTCACATAGATAGCATACTTGACCAACCCGCTGCTGAATTAAGGGAATACTTACACATTGCACTAACGTGGGTGACAGAAAAACAAGTTAGAGAATTCAACTTGGGAGTAATGCATAATTGAGTGAGCATGTTTGTTTACCTATACGAGTTTCCACGAATTTACCTTTCTTGCTATTAGTTTATATTTAGTTTTATTTAGTTTACTTGTTAGTCTAAAACCAAACTCTTGCAAAATCAGAATTTTACTTGTTTTTAATTAAAATACAAAAGACAAAAAATAATCTTCCCTCAACCCTTAGACTTAATTCGTTATACACTTCGAGCCTACCTCACTATTCCCCTAGAGAACGATCAATCCCCCATGTCTTACCTATACTACGCTACAACGATTAGGTACTCTGTCTAGGAGGATTGTAAAACTTCTTGTGTTAACAATTAATTATTCGCATCAAATATAAAGTGCAAGATAATAGTAAAGAGTTAGAAAGATCAAACCACGACACTAAGATTTATAGTGGTTCGGTAACGAAACTCCTCTTCACTCTACTCCACTCCCCGAGTACACAACTCGAGAGTTAACTTCACTATGTCAACAAGCTATTTTCAGGCGGAGAAAACCGTACAACGTCGCTTACACCAATTTCCGACAAAAAGCTAAATGTCGAGTTCTAATCTAGAACCAATCTCTCCCACACAAGCGTATATTCCGAACTAAAATACTAACCCAATCACTCACATATTTTCAGGACTAAAATACTAACCGATCTAACAACTAAACAAGACTGGAGGTTATGAACTTGATGTACAACAATATACAACAAGAGTATAACCAATGTTACAAATGCACTAATTAAACTACAACACTTCTTATATTGACGATCACACGTGTTTTTCTCTTGCAATTGAATGGATGAAGTTTGAATCACTATAAACTAACTTAAACAAGCTTAATGATAAAAGAAATGAAGGTTTACGAAACTGTAAATAAGCATATAAAACTATGTACAAAGAGATGAGTATTGGTGAAAAATGAGTCACTATTTATAGGCTGATGAAAACTGGTCGTTAGGACCATACGGATCCACGGATCCCTTATATTTAAGGAATCCATCCCCTAATTAAGGGATTAGTTCGATGCAGCTTGTAGACAGATGCTCCTGTTTTTGATTTTTTTGTCTTTTTGTGGTATAGTACACATTGCTCTTCTAAATACTTGAGGGACTAAAATGTGAAGAATGAATTTAGTTGCAGTTTCCACTAATACCCTACCAAACTCTCCACTTTTATCTATGCCCTAATTTCTCGAAAACACACACACACACACACAGTGTTCAATTTTCGCTATCAAGCTCACTGGTAAATAAATTCGAATACCCTTTTGATAAAATTTCAATAATATCAATTCAATTTTATATTTTTCATCGATTTTAAGGTTTATTTTTTGTGTGTTTGATTGGGCTTTTTTTTTTCTACATCTATTTGATTTGACATTGTTAGTTAAAGCTACTGATTTGATTATTTATATGAGTGAATTTATGGGTTTTGGTTTAATTTTAAGGTTTAAAAAAAAAAAGATGTTTCTGATAATTTTTAAGGTTTATTTAGGGTTTTAGGTAATGCTATATTTTATTTATCAAATGTTAAATATTTTCAGTTGTAATGTGGGTTAATCTAAGGTTGAACATAGCTTTCTATCGCTGTTCGATATCGAAAAATGTACTTTTGTTGTTAATTGGTGGAAAATCAAGCATGTGGAAAACTTTTGAGGTTTATGGGGTTTTAGATAGTGAGGTGATCGTTACTAAGTGGTTTTTCTTATAGGATATATTTTAAAGTAGGGGAGTTGTGACGTAAATTGTGTGTTTTTATACTTTCAGTTATATGTAATGAAGAGTGATTTGTATTCCTTGGAGGTTTATTTTTTATCATTAGGAACCTACGGAGGTATGCTAGACTTGTAACATTTAAGGAAATTAAACGGATTGTAACAAATTTTTATAAAGCAGAGGTGAATTGTATGCTCTTTTAGTTTTACTGATTTCTAATGATAGACAATGCTGCGATAATGTTTAGTTTTAATCTCACCTACGGAAATTACGGAATATGCCAGATAGGGAAATTGGGTGAATAGTAACAAAATTGTGATAAGGTAAAACAAACTTGTGTTTTATTAGCTGCAAATGAATGTATTTCAAATTGGTTTATGTTTTTCATTTTGGTTACTATTTTGATTGTTAACAAGTTTAGATATTTTGCAGGTGTGTTATATAGTCTGAATCTTTAGTAGAGGAAAAACCGGCAGAAAAGCTAACAATGCCTCCTAATCCAAGAGTTGTGAAAGCCTTTCGTGCCATGAGAGAAATCGGGATTCCAGAAGAGAAGACAAAACCGGTGTTAAAAAATCTTCTGAAACTCTATGAAAAGAATTGGGAACTTATTGAAGTAGAAAATTATCGAGCTCTTGCAGATGCTATTTTTGACAGCGAGGAGTCAGAGGTATTGTATCCAGTTGCTGATTCGTTACAACTTATGATTTTATTTAAATCGTCATCTCTTTTTTTAAGCATCGCTGTTTTTGTAAATTTCGTGACTGGTATTATTTTTTATTTTCAGGCAGTAGGACAGAAGAAACCGCCTGATAATGCTCAAGCTGAAGTAAGTATATATCACCCAAAGCTGAAATGAGCGTTTTTGGTCCAGTCTGTTTATACTTTCTGATATAGTTAGTTTGTCACTATAACTGCAAACAGTAAACTAATTTAGTAACAATATCGACATAAAAAATTTAGTAGCTTCTATGCATCAAAAGACACTTTTGGTGACTTTCAAACCTTTTCTCTTGAAGCTTTTTTTTTTACTCTACCCTTTTAACCTGCTATAAATAAAGTTTAATCAAATTGACGCGTTAATGAGTAATGGCTTGAAAGTGGCGCCTTTATCTGATATCATGAGTATATAGCATTACCGTTCCTTCTGATTGTTATCGTTTTCCAGGCAGCAGAACAGAAAAAGAAACTCGAGCAAGCTGAAGTATGTAAATTCTTTTAATCACGAGTGTATTGTTTTTGATAAACATCTTTTAACATAGCATTTTAACTGTTAATGGTTTAACACTACTCTTAATCACCAGCTAATGAAAGCTATCGAAGAAGAAACACAAATTCCAGAAGAGCCGGAACGACCCTTAAAACGGCTCCGTTTAAGGCACCAAGACGGCACCCCTAATTCAAATGGAACACCACTGAAGAGACCAAAACTGGAGGAGATTGAAGCGCTTCCTTATGCTATACCCAAGAGTCAATCAAAGGCGTTAGCAGGGGAGCCTGCTTCATCCCAACAACAAAGTAAAAACAAGGGAAAGCAACCTGTGGAAGATGCAGATGTCACAAACGAGTCAGAGTCTGACACAGGTCTCCGTCCAAGGCATTTGAGAGACAAAGGTAAAAAACCTATTTCTCCTCAAACGAGTCCGTGTAAGACGAGGCCAAGTTCTGACAGGCCGTCCCATGGAGTGCGCTTTAAAGAGCCGAAACCCAAAGTAAAAACTTCCCTTTCATTAGTAAAACCCAAAGACGAGCCTGTTACAGATGACACATCACAGCCGGAGGTGCCTCTTTCGGTTACTGGGGCAGGTAATTTGTTAATTTTATAAGTTTTATGTTACGAGTTAGAGGTGGTAAAATTGGTAGTTCGGGTGGTGGGTCGAAAAGTGTTCTGGTCTAGACATTTTTGGTTCCATTATGTCAGGTTGAAACTTTTTTGTGTCCCAACTTTTGAACTATATATAGCTAACTTGCGATCCAGATTATGATACAAACGTACTAATTTATTTCAACAAATGATTAACTTTTTTTTTTTTTTTTTTTTTTTTTTTTTTAACAAACTGATTTAGGATATTTTAAGCATTTTTATACCATGGAAAATAATACATAATCCAGTCGACCCTTACATAAGCAAATGGGCTGATATTTCCACCTCTCTGTGAGGTGTTACTATGAACCCTGTTCTGACCATGCTGGTTAGATGCTACGTAATAAATACTTGCCAGGCACAATTTGTTTGTGTCAAGTACAAATTTTAAGACACTTTGTTTTGCCTTTTTCATAGATATTGAAGTTTTTGGTATTTATGACGGTATTAATTTTTAATAAAACTTAACAGAATTATTGACCAATGGGGATGCCTCAACTGAAACCGATCTGCCCAATGAACCTGATCGACCTCTGCTGGCTTTATCAAAAGAGACAAGTGGACATGAACTTGCAACGATCTCAAATGAATCAACAGTAAAAATTTTAGATATTGCTTCCTCATCTTCTGGCGAATATAAGATTTCATTAAGCTGCAATGCTACAGGAAACCCTAATTTATCTGCTACAAATGTAGATACTCTGTTAAAAAGAATGGAAGATAAATGTATTAAATCGTACAGAGTCCTTGACTCCAACTTTTCTGTGAAAAAACTTATGGAAGATATGTGTGATTCTCTTCTGGACACTGAAACCGACCCCACATCACCCACTCACTCATTGGAAACATGTCCAGCCAATGCTTCCAATGGCTCGGTCGGTAATGAAGGTGATTGTGAAAAAGACAAACATGTAGAGCAGAATGGCTGTCAAGATACCGACTCACAAAGTTTGGTAGGTGTTTCTAACAATCAGTTAATTGCTGATGATACAAGGTCTCTTCATGAAGTCAATGACGTAGCTAAAGGGCAAGAGTCGGTGATAATTTCACTGGTCAATGAAGTCAATAGCGAGTGTCCTCCAGCTTTCCATTACATTCCCAAAAATGCTGTTTTCCAGAATGCTTATGTTAACTTCTCACTTGCTCGTATTGGGGATGACAATTCTTGCTCCACTTGTTTTGGTAATTGTCTGACAGCAACAACCGCCTGTGCTTGTGCACTGCAATCTGGGGGTGAATTTGCATATACAATAGACGGACTTGTCAAGGAGGAACTTTTAGACGAGTGTATAAAGATGAATCGGGATCCTCAAAAGCATTGTTTGTTTTACTGCAAGGAATGCCCTCTGGAAAGATCCAAAAATGAGGAGATTGTTGAGGCATGCAAAGGTCATTCAGTCAGGAGCTTCATTAAGGAATGTTGGCTGAAGTGTGGATGTAATAAACAGTGTGGTAATCGAGTTGTACAACGTGGTATTCAACGCAAATTGCAGGTAAGATAACTGTTTCAGATTGAACTGATATTCAATCTTGTTATCACTGTTTTTATATTCATTCTGGTTTTGGGGTAGGCTGGTGTGGAGAGCCCACTTCACACTTAGCTGGTCAAATTGACTAACGTTTCGCTCTGACTTGAAACATACTGGCTTTACTGGAACCACTTTTTTCCTAATTTTTCTATAAGTTCTTGATAAATGTATTGGTTATAACTTATAAAGATGATGTCGTCAAAATTATGGTCATGTATTCATGTGGTAATTATGTCTTCACTTGATAGGGATTATCATCCAATCATAATCATTTAAGATGGTTATGTAATGGAAATTATTAAGCATAGCCCTAAGGGCTATGTTTATCGAAACCCTTTTACTTCTTACCAATTTGCCGGAGGTATTTCTGGACGAGCCTCCCTACCCTCGGGTTGGGGTATGACTGTCCACATCATACCTCCCCCATAACCCGCTGGATTGGGTATTGTTGTTGTTCTTGTTACTTCTCACCATTTTATACTGAAATATGCAATTTGTGACTATCTGATGCAACATTCTTACATTTTTAAGCTAAATTTTGATCTAGTAAACTGCAAGAAAACATAATGTGCTATTCACTTTTTACTTATAGCTAAATGCTTTCGCTTGTTGTTATTTTAGCATTAGAATATTTCAAATAATTATATGTCTATTTTCTCTGCTAGGTGTTCATGACACCCGGTGGAAAAGGCTGGGGTCTGCGCACTCTTGAAGACTTGCCAAAAGGTGCATTTGTTTGTGAATATGTGGGAGAAGTTTTAACAAATGCAGAATTGTATGAGCGAGTTTCACGAAGTGCAAACAAAGATGAACATGCTTATCCAGTACTGCTCGACGCTGATTGGGCTGCAGAATGTGAATTAAAGGATGAAGAAGCTCTTTGTCTGGACGCCACTTATTATGGAAATGTGGCGAGATTCATAAATCATAGGTAAGCTGATACTTTTAGATTCTGTGTTATTGGTAAAAATCTAACCTATTTTCTCCATATTAGTGGTTTAGCCCCTCAAATTCATTTGTTAGTGATTCTGTTCCTATACATGATTCGTCTCCATGTTTGGAAGAGGCTTGACCAGTGTGGGGGAGGAGTGTTACATGCAATTGTTTTAGGTATATGGTCAATAAATAATTATTGTAGTATAGTACTACTAATAAACTAATAATGACAATGATATTAAGGATAATAATATGATATTATAGATTAAATAGTATAAATATCCAACCTGAGCAATTTTACCAACAACTCGGTCAGTGTCAATCGTTTTTGCAAATCTATGATGCCGCATCAGCAAAAATGACCGATTTGACCGGTTGCAAGTCAAGCGGCTTTTAAGCTACTGTATCTGTTTATAAGTACCCAGTTAGAATGAGGACTAACTTACTATGAAAAAAGTTGAGGGGCTAAATAGGCGAAGTTGGTTGGGTTTCCATTGTGTACCATAAACCCTTTAGATTGTTTAGATAATCCTGGTAACTGACCCTCATTTCTTTTTTATTATTATTTGCTGGTAGGTGTTTTGACTCGACTTTGGTGGAGATTCCAGTGGAAGTGGAGAATCCTGATCATCATTACTATCATGTATGTAACTTAGCCCACTTCTCGTCTTCTTGATGCTTATTACTTGTGCACATTTTGGATGTTGGAGATTGTTGCAACATATAAATTAATATTATCTGTTTCTTATGTGCAGCTTGCTTTCTTCACTACAAGAAAGGTGAAAGCCCTAGAAGAATTAACATGGGTGAGTTTGATAATAATTAGTTGTTTAGATTTTATCACTTTTAGGACTTGGTTAAAACTGAAAGATGTGCTTGTTCAGTTTCTTTTTTCTTCTGAACTTGAATGCTGTTCTGATAGCCTATTTTACCTATAAGTGAGTTGATGTGGTTATGCTTTTTTACTTCAATGGGTCAAATAAATATTTTTAGCTTTACAAAACGGGCTGAAACTCTTGCAAAGCGTATCTTTATCATGTGCAACCTACCAGATTGAAAAAGTTGTTTTAGGTTGACCCGATCCGACCCTCTTTGACCCTTCGCCGGACCAGCCCATATTGCCTTTCTAATTTAGGTTTTTGCTCCTGCTCTTGCAGCCACTATGTATTTTTCTTGTTATAATACAGTGTTTGTATGTGTGTAAGTTTTCAATTTTTAAGCTAGCCTCTATGACATCCATGCAGGATTATGGTATTGATTTTGATGATTCAGAACATCCCGTCAAGGCATTTAAGTGCCGATGTGGCAGCAGGTTCTGCCGAAACATTAAACGTCCAAACAGTAAGTATTCTATCTCCCCCTTTTGCTGTACCAAAGCACGAAAAAAAATGTGTTTGTTAGTATCTAACCTCTGTTTTTCGCACTGATGATAGTTAAAGACATTTACGAATTAATGTTGTTTCAATTTCAGGGACCAGAAAGAGAAGATACAACTGAAATAAAGATTTGTTTTAAGGTTATCGGCACCATGATACCATTATGGTTTCGAGGCTGTTTCAACTGTGTAGTGTTTCGTATCTATCTTATGTATGTAGGATGTAGCTTGATGACTAATTAAAGATGGCATGTGTTAGTTTGTTCTACGCCGTCATGTTTTTCTAGGGTTTTTTTGTACCGGGTTTTCATAAATTTGGACTTAATTCAGCAGTGCTAGTGTTGTGATAACTTTGGACTTACATCATTAAAGGTTTTCCCTATGAACTTTGTTTCGTGCATATACATTTTTTTTTTTTTTTTGAACGGCGGGTTAGTTGTTAGATGTTAGTTGTTGGCTCGAGTTAGTGTCGCATCCTGGGCACAGATACCAACCGCGAGCCTCTCCTTAGGGGATAACCCCACTCCTATTCCCGATTCGCCTGATATCATTAGAGCTTGTGGTTCCCAAGTGAGGACTTCCCGGTCGGTCACCCAAACCGGTACTACTCTCACTTGGGCTCGCTTAACTACTTAAGCCTTTACCACTAGACCACAAGCCCCATGATGTTTTGTGCATATACATTAGACTGCAGCTATCAGAAACTTTGAAATGCATGAATGATTTTGCCTTTAGCGTTAAACAAAGAACATGATATTATCTCCTTGTGAACTATCAAGATCAACAACTCCATAATGTCTCTTTTCTTGCATTTCTATTCTTAGTTTATCATTCAAGAAAAAAAATTGTTCGAAGATGCCGCTTTATCTTTGCATATGTTATTGCTTTGCTTTCACTTTATAGCTGCTATTTGAAGATTTGCTTTTCGCTTGCTGGACATCTTCATTAAAGAAATACAAAGAAAGAAGAAACAAATTGTTATGGCTTTCATGTTTTAGTTTTCTATTCTAATTTGAGCCTTCGTGATTTTGCTGCTTGAACTGTGAGGGAGTATTAGATGGTAAATTGGGTTAGTCGGCCTAAGTCCATTTGTAGGTTTAGAGTCCGCTAGGGTTTACATTTCATGTTTTATTGGTAAAGGTTTATACCCGGTGAATAAATGTTTCCTTTCATGTTATCTTCTATATATTGTTGTGATCAATAATATATCATAAACTACAGGGAATTCAATAACAATAGTACCAAAGTCCAAACGCATGTTAACAACTTTGGCGTAAAACTTTTTGTGGAAAGCTAGCTTGCTTTACTTTGCAAGAAAATGAACATGTTCATTTAAGCTAGTGGGTACTCCCTCCCTTAATGGCGTACTTTAATCTATAAGCGTCTGGGCTTACAACACACAATTTCGAGTAACTAACAAGACATATAACACATAATTTTGGATCATTTATCTTGGAGTAATCGAGATTTTTGACAAAAAATTATATTGCCCAGGAAAAAATTCATGTGGTTCACGAGAACCCCCTTTGAGTCCACCCTGTACTCCTTGTTCAGGTCAATCAGTCAGTTAAACATTGTCTTTTACATATGTTCATTTTGAAAGAAATGTAGGAACAATATTTACTCTTTGATGATGTTTGCAGGAAAATAACATAATTGAGAGGTGTTGATTAGTGGTAATGACAATGAGGGAATTGACTGATTTTCATAGAAAAAGATTAGCACCTGTATAGATGATACATGGTAATCAAAAGCAAGAATCAAACCAATAAATCTATACCTGAGATAATCAGTGGATTTGTGTGTTACATCATACTTTTTGAAAAATGAATTACATCATATCAAAATTTCCTTAACAATTCAAACAATAATTTAATAATAATGATACCTATTCTCATTCCACTTATCATCAAACTTATATCAACTTGTGATTTTTTTTTGAACATGACCAATTATTCATACATACAAACTGAACGCACTAGGGTGTTCATTAGTTTGGTTCTCGAGTTTTTCGCTTTGTTCGAGTTAAACTTTTCCAACCAATTTTGACCAGAAAAACGCGAATTTCAAATGTTTTCGTTTTTTTGATTCATTTAAGAGTAAATTGCAAAAATCGTCCTTTAATTCTAACACCTTCTTATAATACCACTTATAAATGAAAAAGTAAAGAATGTCTTTAGTACTATTTTACTTTGGCAAGTTAACACAAGGTGTCTTTTTAATTCTAAAACACATTTTCAAAACAAGTTAACACATGGTGGTCTAATAAATTATTGAACCCCCAAGTTTTGCATCAAGAGTCAAACTAAAATCACGATTTCGCAAGTATAGTTATTTGCCTCTATACACTGTCGTTTTGCACAAATATTCGTCTAGTTTATTTGAATATTTAGTTTTCGGTTCGGTTTAAAAAAAAAGTGATTTACAAAATAGTTTTACTTCGGTTCGGTCCATTACTTCAATTTCTATGGCCCAAACTTACTCATAACGGCCCAAACATCACATACCCTAAAACATATTCACAATCATCATATAAAACCCTAAATCCTAAATCACACCGCCTCCATTTACAATCCCTCTGCAGCCATGTCGAAACGAGGTAAGATTCTCATCCAATCATTTTCATGCTATTCAATCAGTTTTATGATACTCTAAAATGAAAATGAAAATGATGATTTGTGAATTTTACAGGTCGCGGTGGTTCGGCTGGAAACAAGTTCCGCATGTCACTGGGTCTACCAGTGGCAGCAACAGTAAACTGTGCAGACAACACAGGAGCTAAAAATCTCTACATCATTTCAGTCAAGGGGATCAAAGGTAGACTTAACAGGTTACCATCAGCTTGTGTTGGTGATATGGTTATGGCTACTGTTAAGAAAGGTAAACCTGATTTGAGGAAAAAAGTTATGCCAGCTGTCATTGTTAGGCAGANGGGGGGGGAGGATGGTGGGCACGACCCCCTTAGCGAAAAAGTTGTAGTGTCATTTTTTTAGACTAACCAATTTGTAGTGCAGTTTCGAAATTTTATCAAAGTTTGCCCCCTCGACCATAACTTTATTGCTCCGCCCATGATGATGATAACACTAAATTTTGTATTTATGCTTGTTTTATGACTTTGGACACTTTTGGAATGAGTTTTAAGATACTTTGGTTATGTGGAAATTATGAATGTGAGAGATCAATGTTATGTTTAGGTTACTTCCATATGGACTTTTTGGGTGAGCTTAATTTGGTAGCTTGTTTTGTTGTATTGATTGTTTTGTATGTGAAGTTTTAATTGTTTTAGTTGTTTTAATTGTTTTACCAAAAGCAAGTAAGCTATTCGAGTGTTTGGATTTAATGAGCTTATTTTCGTAGTGTACGAAAGTTCTGGCACCCTTTTCCATGTTGGTTTGAAGACTTTGTATGGAGTTTTACTTGTATTTAGTTTGTCATGCTATAACACTAACTATGCACTATGAAAACATTAATACATTATTAGTGATTCAAGATTACATCATTGGAGTATGTATTGAACAAAGTTATTTTGTAAAAACATGTATCGAGACAGTAATATCCGGATGTGAGTGGGACAGTGGGGTTCTTTATGGAGCAATCACAAGCACACACTTAAGATCATCAAAAAATTTAATTTCTAGAACACACAAGTTGAAGGAAATTTAACTCGTAATGCTACTAATATCTAAAAGGATCATAGACCCACCAGAAGAACACTTGCTTTGTTGCATTTCGATTTCGGAATGTTTTAACTCTTTTTACTGAATTATGCATGGGTAATGTTAGTCATGTATTTGTTTTTGATTTAGTATCACATTTTGTGTAATTCAAGGACAATGAGTTTAACTTCTGCGATGGATGTTACATATTATATCATAATGCTATGTTATCGAAAGATAGCTGACATCATCATTTTCTTTTTCTCGCTATTATTTCTCAATTGCACCCATGGCCACGACTTTCGTGACACTACTTGTGTAAATACTAAAAGAAAATGAAAATGATTTATGGTGTTAAGCATGTTTACTAAATCGCAGCATTACGACATAATGTGTTTCCTCTTCACTTTACAAGTTGGGCATATGGCCTTTTATTGAATTTTAACTTGTTAATTGAAAATGAAACCATTGAAACGGTATCCATGCATATATTATTGAAAGAAGTTGAAGTCCATGGTTTTTTTCCATATTAGTTTATTTAATTTGGTTTACGCTTATGTAGCTATAATGTTCACATGAAGCATTTAAAGTTATATTGCATTGAGTTTGTGTTTTAGATATTCTATTGTTTGATGAGTGTTCTGTTTTGCATGTTTCATGTTTAATTGTAGTTATATACATGTGACAGTTGTTATTTTTGCTGTAAAATTTGGTTTCAAAATATTTCTGTTTTGTCCCAACTTATTGTAGCTTATGGCTTGACTTTTTTTATAAGAAAATTGAAGTTTAAGGTATATATTCTAGTCGATTTTTTTTTGTGATAAAACAAGAGGTCGTTTTGCTTATTTTGCAACTGTTTTTTGTTAGTAAATATGTTTTTGTGAAGTTATAATAAGGATTTAAGGTTATAAGCTAATATTATAGAAGGTTCTTTTACTTGTATTGTTTCAATTGCAATGTGGATTAATTTCAATTAAGTTCCTATTGCAAAATGCTTATGTTCCCCCAGAATAATCAGACAAGCAGAAACCGCTTGTTTAGCAGAAATGAGTAATCTGTAACACCCTATAAATTGAGCACTTTTGATATGTAGGATATTGAAAATACAGTTTTGTCTGTATATATAGTATGATATGATATGATGAAACATATTTAAGCTCTTTTTCTGTATTCTGCAGATAATGCTGGAGTTATTGTGAATCCCAAGGGAGAAATGAAAGGTAATATTGGTGAACTATTGTCTTAGCATTTAGGTATGCTGAACGTGGGATTGTGTGATCTCTGGGCTAATACAACAGCTGTTGAAAATCTTTAATGCTCGAAGTGATTGGGTTGTATATAATCTCAAACGTGTCAATTTAATAAAGCTCACTAAAAAGGAACAGGGTCAAATGGGTATATTAGCGATTAAATGTATGAAAGTTTCCCAGAAGTCTACTTTTACTAAATAAATGTTTCAACATTTCCTATAAGTTTTCTATATGGCTTAAAGTATTTCTTACGCTTTTACTTTGGACAAAAAATGTATCGTCCAGTCTACTACTGTATCTCACCTGTCCAGTTCTCGTACATACTTAAAAGTTTGAAGATGGCTTGTTTTCAAACGTCTTGCCACCTTCACTCCATTTTTATAAGATAAGTTGTTTTGTTTGAAGCCCACACATGTTTCTTTGGATTTCTATTTAGTGTTTGGTCTATTGTGTATATGCTCTTATATATTATTCAAATCTTGAGCTTGTTTTATACGGAGTATCTTGTTGGTATTTGTGTGGGTTTGGTTTGACCTAAGCCGTTTGGTTTTGTGGTGTTTGATTTTGCAGGATCTGCAATTACCGGACCCATTGGGAAAGAATGTGCTGATTTGTGGCCTAGGATTGCCAGTGCTGCTAATGCGATTGTGTAGGAGAGCTTTCGGTTGTTTGTGTTTTGGTTATCGTTTTAGGAAATGTTTTGTGTCTGACTGTTTATTAATGTGGTGGTGGTTAAGAATTTTGTTACTAGTAATCAAGACCTGCTTTGGTGATTAAAGTTATTTGTGTTTGGAGCGATGAAGTCTTTTCCTGTTTTTGACATCTTATAATGATTCTAGAGGTGTCATCTTTGGTCTGTGTGTTTCAATTAAACCTTTCATGACAGTGTTTGATTAAGAAAATAGTCTCCAGAACATTAGAAACTCGAAGTTATTAAACCAGTGTTTTTTTAAAAGGGTTAACTTTCGTTACTTCTGCTTTCATTCTGCTCAGTTCATTCAAAACTTAATAAAGCAACGTTAGTCTTTACGTTCCGCGTATATGGCATGGGTTTGTTATTTTGTAACTCCTATTCGGTATCACATGTAAATCAAGATATTGAAGCCTATGGGACTTTGAGTACTTTTGCGAGTCTCATCACTTGATCGCAAATGTAATTTTATTGTGGCCAGATGGACGCGCTTGTCCATGGTGGCAATCTGGGCATTTCTTTGCCTCGCGCAAGGGGTTCAGTGTTAAAGGATGTGCGATTATCACTCATTTTATTGTGGCCAGATGGACGCGCTTGTCCATGGTGGCAATCTGGGCGGCGCAAGGGTTTCAGTGTTAAAGGATGTGCGATTATCACCCCCACCGAACGCTGCCTTAGTCAGTTAATCAGTAAAACTCACTATTTACATAAAAAAATACAAGTCTTAAAAATACGATAGTCACTATTACATAAAATGATAAAAAACATGCTCCCCAGAGTCTCATATTTATCCTTTGTATTTTGAATTGGGCCAAAATTTATTGGCTACTTTTACTTTCAAGCAATCAAAACACCTTAAAATTGTGAAGACAAAATCTTATTAGTGCAACAAAGTAATAGCTGCATTTCTCTCATGTGTGTTTTTTCCCCTATGTACAATAATTTGGGAACAAATGGAGTAACACATAATACAAAACATACTTTACCAAGGTATCAAGAACAACAACTGTTTATCTTTACCAAGATCGCAAGCTCTTTATTCTTCTTCAGCAATTAATGTGCACCGGCCACCGTGTGATCTAGCAGTTTCATCAATCCCGGATACAGTTGGTTCAAAAATCTACTATAATTGTCAAGTTCATCTATGGTGCTCGAGAGTTCAAGTTGAGCTCATGAACTCAATTTTAATTAGTAGTTCTTACTTTGTCGATAACAATTAGTTTTAGTATCACGAGTGGCGGTAACAATTTTTACTTTGTTCTCAAGCCATTGTAATTTAGGATGTTATCTTGCATCCTTCAAATGTGTGTCGTCGTTTTGGATCTTTTTGTGATTCATTGTCAATACAACAATTTTTGTAAAAAGAAAAAATTACAAAAACATACAATAAATTAGGAATATGTTTGGTGGACCTAACCTAAAGCTTTAAATACTTGTACAGTGCATGCACTGTACAAGTATTTTAAGCCTTAGGTCCACCATTAAGCCCCTTTATTAGGCCTATATATCAAGGCTCATAAATTATGATGGGGTACAGCATTAATGTAAACTACAAAAGCAGCTGCCAATTTAGTGGGAGGTGGTATATACCGAATATTCTTTCTGAACGGATCTTTACAATGCAAAATATTTATGATTTTTAATTATGCAACTAAGTGACAAAGTTGGTATTCAGAAAGAAAAAAACAAAACATTCAGCAAACTAGGAATTGGTTGTATACTCAAAATCATTGGTCATATCATTTCTAAATTTGGGTCACACAAAAATATCACATTAGATAGTGTTAACACAAACAATGATAATCAATTTTGTCCCATTTTGTAAGAAAAGGCTATGTACTAACTCCTTTTTATATTTTGTTTATTGATCAACCGTTTATATGCATATTAATCTAACTTTAATGGACCTTAAGCCCACATCAGGCTTGGGACATATCTATCATCTAATATTCTCTCGCAATTCAAGCGGCGAAATTACGAAAANAATCCCATGAAATAAGGAGCTATACATGGACTAGATAAGACACACAATACTTTCTGTGGTTATCCGATTTTATCAATAATATTCAAACTTAGCTTGATTCTTGTTACTGCTCTCGCCAACACTCCCCCTCAAGATGATGAATGGATGTCGATCATTCTCAGCTTGTCAAGAGAGCTGTAAAATGCATTCGTACACACTGCTTTAGTTAACATATCCGCCAGCTGATCCTTTGATGCAACATGTGGTAGCTTGATTGTCTTCTTCTCTAAGTGGTCTCTTATAAAATGTCGATCTACCTCTACGTGCTTAGTTCGATCATGGAGTACTGGATTATTAGCAATCTTCACTGCTGCCTGATTGTCACAATGAAGATTCATAGATTCCTTAACTTCAAAACCCAGATCTCGCATAATTCTCTTGATCCACAGAAGTTCACAAACACCATGCACCATCCCACGAAATTCTGATTCAGCACTAGAGCGTGCTACCACCTTTTGTTTCTTGCTCCTCCAAGTTACCAAGTTCCCTCCAACAAATGTGAAATACCCCGATGTTGACTTCCCATCCGACTTATCCCCGGCCCAATCAGCATCAGTATAACCTTCCACTTCAAGACTTCCAGTTTTAGCAAAAAACAAACCTTTTCCCGGAGATGACTTAAGATAGCGTAGGATTCTAATCACCGCTTTCATGTGATCTTTATTTGGTGCGTGCATAAAACGACTTACTACACTCACAGCGTATGCAATATCCGGCCGGGTATGGGATAAATAGATAAGTTTCCCAACTAGTTTCTGGTACCTTTCTTTATTCGTTGGAGCCTTGTCGGTTAGAAGAGTCAGCCCATGATTTTGTTCAATCGGCGTGTCAATGGGTTTACAGTCTAACATTCCTGTCTCTGTGAGAAGATCAAGTGTATACTTTCGCTGACACATTGTAATACCCCGACTGGATCTCGCCACCTCAATACCTAAAAAATATTTTAATTTTCCCAGGTCTTTCAACTCGAACTCAGCACCCAGAACATCTTTTAACTGGTTCATTTCATCTTCATCATCGCCTGTCACCACCATGTCATCGACATAAACAATAAGAGCTGTAACTTTTCCTTCGTTGTTCTTAACAAACAACGTGTGGTCAGCATCACTCTGCTTGTAACCAATACCCTTCATGAACTTTGAGAATCTCCCGAACCAAGCTCTGGGTGACTGTTTTAAGCCATAAAGAGCTTTATTAAGTTTACACACCTTGTTACCAAAATTCATTCCCGGTGGAGGATCCATATACACTTCTTCTTCTAAATTACCATTCAAAAACGCGTTTTTTACATCATATTGTCTCAGTGGCCATTCTTTGTTTGCTGCTATTGAGACAAGAATACGAATAGTATTAATCTTCGCCACCGGAGCGAAAGTATCTCTGTAATCAATACCGTATTTTTGTGTGTACCCCTTCGCGACCAACCTGGCTTTCAATCTGTCTATCTTCCCAGAGGAGTCCAGCTTTATAGTAAATATCCATCTGCACCCAACAGTTTTTTTTCCTGGAGGAAGAACTACCTCATCCCACGTCCAATTCTTCTTTAAGGCATCCATCTCTTCTTGAATAGCTTTCCTCCACCTTGGATCTTTAAGTGCTTCTTGAACCGAATTCGGTATGGCTACAGTTGACAATTCTTCCACCATGTTTTTTTGCGTATTCGCCAATTTTTCTGTGGATACATAGTGATTGATCGGATATTTGGATTTTGATGTCAACTCCGGTTGATATTGTCTCTTTGGTACTCCCCTGTTTTGTCTCACCGGGTATCTCGGAGTTACCTGTTCATTATTAGTTTCAGGAGACATAGATAAGATATCGTTAGATGATATACCTTGTGGTGGGATCGGAGTTGGAATCGGGATCGGAGATGGCTCTGGCTCTGGATCATATGAGTTCGCTGTACTATCTTGGTCAGGACTTGCTCCCCCTGTTTCGAAATCTCCACTACCACCGTCTCCTTCGTACCCAGTGTCATCTAGACACTCACTGAACTCGCTATTTTGATGTATTACGTTTCCCTCCAAATTAGTTGTGATCTCCCCCTGAGGGAAAACGTCATGATCAAAAAACGAAACAGTTTCATGAAAGTTTACATCGCGTGTGATATACATCTTCTTTTCTTTAGGGTCATAACACCGATACCCCTTTTTAAAATCGGCATACCCTAAAAACATACATCTAATAGCTCGCGGTTCAAGTTTTCCACTATCCTTGTGTACAAAAGCAGTGCAACCAAATACTTTTGGTTCAAGATTCGGCCCAGTTGGGAGTTCCATGGTTTCATGTAAACGTTGCAGTGGTGTTTTAAATTCAATTACTCTAGATGGAGTTCGATTCATTACATATGCTGCTGTTCGCACTGCTTCACCCCAATATTGCCTTGGTACTTTCATATCAAACAAAGATGCACGAACTATCTCTAAAATTTGTTTATTTCGCCTTTCTGCAAGGCCATTCTGTTGGGGTGTATTGGCACATGAAGTTTGGTGTCTAATAGAATTTTCTTCACAAAAACGTTTCATCTCGTGATTAACATACTCTCCTCCATTATCGGATTGGAGTATGTTAATTTCGCTCTTGTATTGTGCCTTTACTAACTTGTATAGTTCTTGAAATACACGAGAAACTTCATCTTTATGTTTAAGTAAAGAAACCCATACCATACGTGTGCATTCATCAATAAAGGTGACAAAATATCGATAGCCATTTGGGGTGGAGATTCGTGCTGGTCCCCAGACATCCGAGTGCACCTTCATAAAGGGTACTGCAACTTTATTTTCACTTGGAGAATAAGAAATTCGATGGCTTTTAGCCATTTCACACACATCACAATTAAACTCAACATTGTTCTTATTCAAAAACAACTCAGGTTTTAGTTTCTTTAAATAACTGAAAGATAAATGGCCTAGTCTACGGTGCCATAACCACAAAGGAGATTTCTTCCCTTCAACATTGTATGCTTCTGCTTGCCTCTCTTCTTCAAGATAGTACAGCTTCCCTTTTCTAATACCAGAGCCAAGCATCCGATTCGTTGTTATGTCCTGAAAGGTACATTTGTTTGGCCAAAAAGTTACATAACAGTTTAGTTGATCAATGATCTGACTAATAGATAATAAGTTTGATGAGAGAGATGGAACAACTAAGACTGTGTCAAGATTTATTGACTGTGATACTTGAGCAGCACCTTCACACGTAACAGGTGCTAAACCTCCATTTGCAGTTTTTATTTTTTGTTTGTTAGGCCGACATATGGTGACTAGTTTGGACGGATCATTGGTCATGTGATCCGTCGCACCTGTGTCAATAATCCATTCACTATTCAACGAGTGGGTTGTATTCGACATACCATAATCATTGAAGGACTCAGTGTGAGCTGCCACGGGGTTCGTGTCATCGTTTTTCGCTGTGGCTGTTGAAGCTTGGCCCACCTTTCTTCTTGGTTTCTTGGAGAAATCCCACCACTCAGGGTAACCAACAATTTCATAGCATCGTTGTTTTGAATGCCCCTCTTCTCCACAATGGGTGCACACGAGTTTGTTGCTAGTGTTTTTTCCTTTTGAGAACCGGTTTCTAGTGGCTAGGTTAACGATGCTATCGGGCTCGTTTTTTGGTTCCTCCATGGTGGATCGCTGGGTTTGGTCTTTCCGCACAAAGGCATAGCAAGCTTCAAGATCTAAAGGAGGATCTTTGCGCAATATCTCTCCACGGGCTTGATTAAAGTCAGGATCTAACCCCGCCAGAAAAATGTGCACACGGAGCCGGCCAAGAATCTTGTTGAGTGACACAACATGCTCCACGCTATCTTCATGAAACATCAATCGTGTGTCGATCTCCTGAAAAATACCGATCAACTCGTTGTAGTACGATGCAAGGGTTCTTCCGTTTTGCCGGGTACTGAACGACCTCCTGTTCAATTCGAATAATTGTGTCTCATCCGTTCCGTCATAGAACGTCTTAGCCACTGCATCCCATATTTCTTTTGCTGTTTTCAGACGGATGAATCTTGGAATCAAAGTCGGGCTCATGGAGTCAATAAGCCAGCTCTTCACGCGGTTGTTTTCAGTCAACCAATTTTCGATTTGCTTTTCTCCAGATTCAGGCTTCGCGGTGGATCCGGTGAGGAATCCTAGTTTGTTTCGGGCTCCAATTCGCATCTCCATCAGTTGTGACCACAACTGATAATTCGTGTCATCCAGGATGATCCCTGTTGGGAACGGGGCATCCTGAACCACATATCGGGTTTCTTGAGAAGGTGGTGTTGTTTCTGTGTTTGTCATGGTCTTTGAGGGATTGTTTCTTTTCGATTCGGGATTTCGAGGGTTTCAGTTGGTAGGCTCTGATACCATGTCAATCAGAGAGTTCGATTGAAATGAGTTTTCTTCTATATTCATTCACAATTATAATGAGATACATATATAGGACTAATACAACAGAAAATCCCATGAAATAAGGAGCTATACATGGACTAGATAAGACACACAATACTTTCTGTGGTTATCCGATTTTATCAATAATATTCAAACTTAGCTTGATTCTTGTTACTGCTCTCGCCAACACAACATTCCTCAATTTTCGCATTCCTTTCATATACAAGAGATTACGAACTCAATATAATGTCACCAAAATGAATCACGATTCATGAACACATCGATCGGTGACCATCCACATATACTTATATGGTTCTAACAAATAAAAAATCACTCAGCCATCCACAGTCCTAAGGTTTAACCATATGCATGAGTTTAATTTTACTCATAGTTATCTAATAATGTCCATTCGTCAACAAATAGCCACAAATGTAAATATATATAAGGAATCCAACATTCAATCGCACTCATTGATAATAGGGATTCATTCCTTTAATTTAGTCACGATTTTATTCATCCAATTTGCCCCTAATCTAGTCATAATCATGTAAAAAAAATTTCAGCATCTGGATTCCGGTCACCATCATATTTTTTCTGCTTTATGCCCAACTGTTACACATAATTGAAAGAATTCTAACTTTTAGACTCAGTTGTATTGTGTCAATGTGCTCAACATTTAGTTACCATCAAATGTCATAGAAGTTAACTAGTTATAATGCCCGCGCACGCGCGAGTTTTTTTTTTTTTTTAATTTTTTGAAATAATTATTTAAAAATTTTAATCCTATTGTTAATTGCATCTTATCTATATTTTTTGTATTTATCTTCTACTTGTGTTGCGGATAAATATAAAATGTTATCTAATAAGAAAATAATATTTTTTTTTAAATATCTTATCTATATTTTTTGTATTTATCTTCTACTTGTGTTATGGATAAATATAAAATGTTACTTAATAAGAAAATATTTTTTTAAAAAAATAAAATTATTACTAAATAAAGTATGGTTCCAATTTTTTTGAAATGAAAAATTCCCAATAGGGGTTTTGTTTTATTATATAAAAGATTTTCAAGTCACAGTCAGTATTTTCCAATTTCTAACACTATCAAATATCATAGTTGGCATACATAATTACTATATAGAAGTTACTTATGAAGTGTGAACTCAGTTTAATACTTGATTCGACCTGAAGCAGTTAAACTTGTAGAGAGTAGTAGTATTACAGAACAGAACTAGTACTCAAAGGTATTCTTATATATGCTAGTATTTAAATTTTTTGTAGTGATATAAAAGTATAAAACGTGTGAATGTGTGTGTCTGTTTTTTTTTTTTGTTTTTTTGTTTTTTTTTTTTGGTTTTTTTGTTTTTTTTCACTTCCATCTCCTTAGCACGTTCTTTATTATAAAAGTCTTATTTCCTCAAACTGTTTAGACTGGCAAGATATAAGTTTTCTTTGGTTTCTTGATATGCTCATATGAATCTCCACAATCTAAGTTATCATATTGTCCATACACATAAATCCAAACTTCAAGCTTTGTTATGGTCACAACTCACAATTAATTACATTGTTACACTCCTAGTAACAATGCTGATTAACCTTTGATAAATGTTAAGAAAAACATATCTTTAGCTCGCGGCTGCTAGTGTTAAGACTCTTCTTAAAAGGGATCTAAACATTCGGCATTTGAGTCGAAAACCTAAACTATATAAGTAAGATGACTTTAGGCACAATTTACAACTTAGTCGTGCAAAATGGCACGGTTTGTGGATTTTCAATTCAGTGCCTTTGTTTTGACTTTCATAATCATATCACTTACGTCGTTAGCTTCATCAGATGATTATCGAGCGTACATTGTCCTCNCGGCGAAATTACGAAAACTGAAATTAAATGAGAAAGCTAAATAAACATTAAAGCAATAAAAGTTTCGTTCATGAAGACGTTCGCAACAACTGGAGACAAATTTTCATCTGCAGCAGCTAAAGCAAAGTATAGCGGTAGCAAAACAAAAGCAGTAAAACAAATAATTAATTTTGATGAGACATCCGACAACAAGCGGAGATCAATCTTTATCATGCAGCAACAACAAAAGCAAAAAAAAAAACAAAAAAAAAAACAAAAATATAAGCAAAGCATAGGCTTCTTTTTGCAATTGGATTCCGGCTGTGCGTGGCGGCGCGTCTGGAAGCCGACGAAGGTGGTGATTCAAGTTGGGTTTTGTGCAGATTTGAAAAATGAAAAGAACCATGCTGATTGTTTCAGTTAATTTCAAACAGTTAAGACGTAATGGCCAAAACAGTACGCGTGTAAGGTTTTGACCGAAAATTGTAAGAAAAAAGAAATAATTGGAAAGAGATAAATGGTGATGGCTAGAGTTTAACGAAGAAGGCATAACGGCAACAGCTCATGACAACCAATTAGGTCTAAGTATCAGACCCGCTTATGATATATTTTTTTTGTTAATTATGTTCCAAACTTGATGATCAAACTAGGAAATATAATAATTTTCAGTAGGATCAAACTAATGAACAAAAGTTTGAAAATGAGTGGCTCCCAAGTTGCATAATAATTGGTCATCTCGAAGTTTCGATGGCATGGGTACCAACTAGTGGGGCATATGTTTTGATGGATGGGCCATTGTTCAACATAAGTCTTCATTACACGGTCACATTCACTTCTTTTTAATCACTTTATGCAAATAATTTCAACAAAAAACTGAACAAGTTGCTATAAAAGCACAAACAAGTTTTAGGAAGTGCTAATACATCTTATTGTCTCTTATCTCTGATTTGATAAGAAGCGGTAAGAGTTTAAAATGTTTGTTTGTTTATTTTCAATAAGAGACGATAAAATGTATTGAGTCTTACTCGTTAAGAGGTAGAGGGAGTATCTTATTGCCTATTAAAGACTTACACTTTTGTTTATATTAACATTTTGGCTTTTTAATTTTGTCTTTTCGTTAATTATATTTATATATTTTTTTCCTTTTTCTTAATAATATATATACATGAACTTTTTCTTAAGTTTTCTTTCTTGTTATACAAAGATATTATGAAAAATGTGTTACAAATTTACGAATTCAACACACACACACACATATATGTATAATAAAAATTTACAGGCATTTACCGATTTGACATACATATACGATTAACATGGTTGAAACATTTAACGAGTTTAAAAAAATAAATAAATGCAACATTATATATAAATTGCAAAATTTGACACCATTCTTACAATTTTACCAGATTAAAACACAAACAACATTATATGATTTAGATTAAGACTTCTCAAACACCTCTTAACAGTAAGATGTGATAATGAGATTCAGACTCAAAACATTTTAAAGACATAAGCAACACCTTACACTGTTGTTTTTAAACCATAAAACACAATCATGTAATAATTGTTGATGGTTTCTATGTTATTATATTTTGTCGTTGCAAGTGACGATTAGTTGAGATTAATTGAATATCGATGAATACATATTTTCAAAGATTAGACACCGTTAATCGAAAACTGAAAAGCATCTAAGGAAAAATTCTACTCGTAATACATTTTATAAAGTAATCGAGTCGATGTAGATTTCAAGCCAAAGAGAAGTATGTTTGTTGTTAAACCAATCGGTGTCGTTGAGAAATGGACTAGTCAAAAAAAAATTACTTACTTGGCCGCCTTTCTNTTGGATGCTTGAATGTGTCTCAAAGTTTTTACCATAAGTTAAAGTTGCAACTTTGCACTGTGTGCTACAAATTGAGTTTGATTTTGATAAGAGAAAATTTTCAAAATAGGCCAAAAAGTTTCAGACATTTCAGCTTTTGGTCATGATTTGACCCTTCTTCCCAGTTTGGTCATGCTCGACTGCTCGACTGCTCGACTCCACCCAGTTTTTGACATGTGTCATTCCTTTGACTGCTTAGCTGCTCGACTTTGACTGCTCGACTCCTCGACTCCACCCAAATTTTGACACGTGTCATTCCTTTTGTACTTTTTATAAGAAAAAGTACAAAAGGAATGACACTTGTACAAAAGGAATGACACGTGTCAAATTTTGGGTGGAGTCGAGCAGTCGAGCAATCGAGCATGACTAAATTGGGAAGAGGGGTCAAATCATGACCAAAAACTGAAATGTCTGAAACTTTTTGGCCTATTTTGAGAATTTTCTCTTTTGATAATAGGATAGCGTAAATATTGAATACTTGAGTAAGTTGTTGACAAATCCAAAATTTTAGAATATAAGAGCATCTATTATAATATTTTATGAAAAGTTTTAGAAAATGGTAAAAAGTTATATTATTTTGTTAATCGTAATGAAAATGTGTATGATTATTTAATATGAAAAGGTCTAGTATCGTGAACCCCTTATAAATTTAATGCATTTGAGTTTAATGAGATATTTATAACAATTTAAAAAATGTTTATGTATAATGAAAAAAATGTTTATAACATAAAAAACTTTATGGATTCATTATGTACTAATAATGATTTGACAATATGATAAACCTTTATAAACTTTTACTATAGCGGATGCCCTAAGTACAATTTCTAACAACATACAGCTTCAATCAATTATCATAGTTTTTTTATTTTATCAGGGGTAACCTTTTTACCCAAAAAATTATCATAGTTTTTAGAGTAAATTGTGAAATAATGTTTGTGTGGTTTGTTTGATTCGCAGGCGCAATATCTAAAACTTCAAAAGTGTAGAGGGAGTGAAGGAAAATTTTGCTTTTGCATATCGTCTGTGGCTAAATTGCAGTAACTAAAATATCTGTCTCTTGTCCTTCTCGGTTCACTTAAATAAGAATATTTTAGTCATATCATTTTTACCATTGTTGATACCTAGATTAAAATATTCTCACAGAAAAAGCGTCTACAATTTTGAAGTGCTAAAGATTGCTTATGTTATTGGACAAACCAAATAAACGGTTTTTGCAATATACTCTAATATTTATGTGTCATGATTTTATTTTAAGTGAGTTGCAAAAGAGTCCTTTTGGCTTGACGAAATCGCAACGCAATTAAGTCTTTAAAAAAATTTGCAAAGATGGTCCATATGAGAAACTTTTAGTACATGATCTGAAGTTAGAAGAGTAAAAATACCAATGTTGCAAAAATCGTGAATCGGTACTGAGGCGGTCGAGGGCCGATTAGCGATTTTTAACCGATTAATCGGCCGATTTTCTTGACTCGGCCGATTACCTTGGAAATCCCTCCAAGTTCCCGGGCCGATTACCGATTAATCGTCGATTAATCGGCCGATTCGGCCGATTTTTGAAACACTGAAAAATACCATTGTCTTCTTCCTTGTGTATTTGAACATAAAAGTTCTCTTTAGCTAAAATCATATTTATATTTATCTTCCCAAAACAAACACAACAAACCACTACCAACATCATAACTTCACCCACACACCCAACCACCACCATAGAAATACACATGCCATCCCATCTCCCACACACAAACCGAGATTCAAATTTACTACACACATCAAACCCTTATCATTAAACCCCATAAATTTATTTTCATCTTCAACTTCAAAGTTACCTAGTTTCACTAAAACCCTTAAAATGAAAAGGATAGTAAATGATATAACCACATATTATAGATGCGTCAACTTAAATTTGATGCATCTCTATATTTTAGTTGCATCTTAATATATTTTTTATAAATGCATATACATATATTAGATGCATTTTATAAAGTTGGGCGAATATGTTTTTTTTGAACGACATTTTATTAAAGACTAGCAAAGAGCTAGAAAAATTACAAATTAATGGAACTAAAATTTTTCATCCAAGAGTTCCAATCAAAATTAGAACTACAACGACTAGAGTACAAAGAAAAAGACAACCTAACAATTTCGTCAAAAAGAAGATCTAAACGAGAGGAATTGATCCCAAACAAGACTTGGTTGCGAAACTTCCAAATGACCCACCTAGTGTTATAACAAACACCTTCGAACACATCCTTGAAACGCTTGGAAACTCTGAGATTAGTTAACCAAAGAAGCCAATCGTCATATGAGAGAAAGTCATGAAACTCTAATACCCACTAACGAGCAACCTTAAGCATTAACTGAAGAGCCTAATGACAAGAGAAAAAGCATTAACTGACGAGCCTAATGACAAGAGAAAAGAAGGTGCGAAGTTGATTCCACAGCAATACTACAAAGATGGAAAATAATAGACGGGATGTCAAGACCACGATGAGAAAGATTCAACCTTGAAGGAAGCTTATCCAAAGAAACTCTCAATGCAAAAATGTTAATCTTGATGGGAATGGAGTTAACCCATCTAGTAGTAGCATCCGCCTTCGGAAGAAAAGAATCATCAATAAATTCACGTGACGATTTCACCGAAAAGGCACCAGAAGAATCTAACCGCCAAGTCCATCTATCACTAATATTAGGAAGCATGACAGAAGAAGTAATAGAAATAAGAAGAAGAAGCTGCTCTTCTTCAATACCACTACGAAAAAGCCTTCAGAAAGAACCAGTAAGAGAATTATCTCTTAACTTTGAAGCCACACTAGCATGCTTGTCTAATTCTAGAAAATACAGCCTCTGGTACGTTTGTTTTAGAGGATATTCACCAAGCCACACATCATCTCAAAAGGAAGTTGCCACCATTCCCCACTTTCTTTTCGACAAGAGAAAGAAGATAAATACCCATATTGGAGAGTTTTCTGACTTCACTAACAATATCGAGCCAAGGAGATCGTCTAGAGTGAAGAGGTGGATTGTCAATAGCTCCTCGAACACCATAGATGGCTGTAATAAAACGAGACCAAAGAGAAGAATCATTAGCAATAAACCGCTAAATCCATTTGAAAAGAAGAGCGCGACTAAGAGCAAAAAAACTAGAAACGCCAAGACCTCCATTCTTCTTAGAAGCTAAAATTTTCTTCCAACAAATCAAAGACATCTTCTTCTCTGCATTTTCCACGCCATTGAAAAAATTCCTACGAATTGATTCCATTTTGCTAAGAACACCTTTAGGAACCTTGAAGGAGGACATGTAATATAATGACAAAGAGCTCAACACAGATTTGATGAGGGTAAGACGACCACCAATCGAGAGGGTTTTAAGCTTCCATTTGGAAAGTCTAGACGATAATTTAGCAACGACACCATCCCAATAACTAAGTCTAGACATACTACCACCCACCTTTACCCCAAGATAGTTAAAAGGCGTTTGGAGAGTTGAACAACCGATAGACCTAGCTGCTGAAACCACAACATCATGAGAAATACCAATACCCATAAGCTTACTTTTATGAAGATTGATCTTGAGACCCGAAGCCAAATAAAACCACTTAAGAACGTTAATGTGTTCATAGTACTACTTTGCAACATCAAAATCATCACTTTCAAAATTAATTAGGATGTATCTAAATAAATATAGATGCATCTAATTAAAGTCGACGCATTTGAGTAGTTATAGTTATCTATCATTTTTCTAATTTTAAAGTTTTTTTCTCACGCGATCCATATCCTAAGAAAGTATTGGAATTTGTAACTATTGATTTAAATTGTATTCTACGTAGTATTAAAAAGAGAGCAAAAAGACAAAAACTACATCCACAATAGCTAATAAACAAGAATCATCTAATTTATCTTTAGTTTACAATAAAAAGATACAGATACAACTAATGTTTTGATTAGGTCATACAATGATTGAATAAACAAAACCAAGTGTCCAAGTGCCAATTTTTGTCAGTAGTATTTTTTGTAAACTATGCAGGATGAATGAATGATAAGGAATCTCCATTTTACCAATATATTATATTATACCAATATACTAAAAGCCAGGATATGCTAAGGCACTTTGTTTTTTTAATATTTTTTTTACACCTTACCCGGCCCATTGGGGACCCGAAGGAGAAAAATAAAACACACATCTTGGTTACCCGTTACTGTGCATTCACACTCACATCCCTTTCCTTTTTTGGAGATCCACCTCCGGCAAACCATGGTCCGAACAACGGCTCCGACCCATACGCTTTTCGGGTATCTACAGTACGTATGTGAGGTGAATCACTGTTGGTTCAACAGTGCGCGTAGTTTTTTAATGGGAATTGTGGTTTGGGGAGACCCATTTATACTCCCCATAGTTTCTAGCTCATTCTTAGCCACAGTTTCACCTACTTTCCTGATCAGATCCAAAAAAAAGATAGAACAAACAGGACGAAAAAAAATTAGTGTTCGTCTATTGTTATTTGTTGTTGCTGGTAATAATTTTGTTTTCCTTTTTCCATTTTCTTTTATGTAGTTTTTTTTTGGGTGTGTGCATGTATGTAGGTCTATAAATTGCATTTGTGCCAGTCGTGTTGTACGGTTAGGGTTTTTGAGATTTGATTGCAGTAGTAAATGTGATGCCTCATTTAATTCAGTCTCATTTATTCAGGGGTTGCCTTTTTGGGGGTTTGGGCTCATTTAATTGGCATTTAGGTATTTGGCTTTCAATCTCATTTAATTGGGGGTTTAGGTTTAATGAAGCAAGTCTTAAAATTTGGTTACGGTTTATAGTTAGGTTTTTTTTTTTTTTTTTTTTTTTTTTTTTTTTTTTTTTTTTTTTTTTTTTTTTTTTTTTTTTTTTTTTTTTTTTTTTTTTTTTTTTTTTTTTTTTTTTTTTTTTTTTTTTTTTTTTTTTTTTTTTTTTTTTTTTTTTTTTTTTTTTTTTTTTTTTTTTTTTTTTTTTTTTTTTTTTTCTTTTTTTGTTTTTTTTGCCCATCTTTCCTGTTTTTTTTTTATATTGGCTACTAATTTTGTTTTCTTTTTTTTTTGGCGGGGAAATCTCTGTTATATATTATAATTTTAACGGATACTTTTTTAAAAATGTTGTTCATAATAATGGTAAATCAGTTCAACGGCTTGCCACAATCATTTGGTTACTTATTTTTTTTACGTCTCATTCGTATTTGTATTGTTGTTTGTCATTATGAAACGCAAAATAAAACACACCCACGGAAACCTTTGCGAAACTTCAAACACAAATACTTCTGTTGCCTTTAATGGATCTGGTAATCCTCCTTTGATGAGAAACACCCGTATGTGTAAAGGTTAGTCTATTAATTGTTGGTTATGTCTTTGTTTTACACTGCCTTTTTCGCATCCGCATATTATTGTGATGACAATTTCAGTGTGTTGATTATGTATAGGTAAAATGCAAAGACAGTTTACCAATGATGTTGATGTTCCTTTTGTTGCTGACGACAATGTGCAAGAAATACAACAACCTTTCACACTAGATGGTGTTTTTAAGTCTAGGCGCCTTAGGCAAGCAATGTCAGCCGCAAGCTCCCAGTCTCTGGATGTCAGCCAACATCTTTTGAAAACTAACGGGGTCGTGTCAACTGGAAATGCATGTTGTCATCGACCTGACAACGTTGGTGGTGATTTGTTTTGGGGCAGTTCAGTGTCACCTTCCAAAACAGATAGAGGTGAAAATTGTTATGCATTGCTCATGTCATTTTACCCAATGCAGTTGTCAAATTTCTTTTGTTTTGGATGTGCTAGGGGTCATCGATACACCACCACAAATTCCACATAACTGTGCCACGGGAAAGCACCACGAACAAGTTGACACGCGGTCAGCTTCAGCAGTTACTTTACCGTTATTCCATCAGGAAATAGGTCTGTAGAAATGCCATTTTCCAAAAGCTATGGTCAATCGCAGCCTATCTTTGTTTTACTTGCTTTCGGTGCATGTTTTTCGCTGACATTTTTTTTTAAACAGCCACATGCAGCAATCCACCTCAGTCAATGGCGTACTCCAGTGTTAATGAGGCGTTCCCACAGATAAATGGAGGTGCATGTTTTATCTGTAATTTGGTTGTTGTTGTCTTTGTCACCATTTCTTCTATTACACACCAATTAACTATTACAAATCAACGGACAGAAACGGTTGCACATGTGCATACCAATGAGACGAATGAAAAAACAGGCGCTACGAGTTATAATGGTCACTTTCCCAAACACCAGTTAACGACGGAAGCAAATGTTTGTTGTGGCTCCTCTCTTGAAACAGATGAAGGTACACAATATTATGTTCTTTTACTTATTAAAAAAAAAATTCATTATCCATTTTTTGCTATGCATGTGCGGTTTTATTCACGCGCAAATTTTCTATTACAGGACACATGGTTAGTCAGCTAACTAATGTGCACGAGAATTGTAAAAAAAGAACACGAGCCGGTGCTTCGTCTACAAGGCGTGTGCGCAGCAAGAGATTGGTGACTAAATCAAATCTCTGTGTTGCAGGAGCGTCGATTGCTGCAAGTGAAAGTCAGTCTTCGCCTTTTCTATGATTTTCTAAACACGTCTTTTTAAATAGGATACGTTATTTGGTTGACACATGCTTTTCTCTTTGCACATTGTTCTACTGTTACAGACCAACCCTTGGGTGCAATGCCAGCGCAGCATCAATCAACAACATCCTTTTCTGTTGGAGAATCATCTACCAGCACAAATTATGGTAACTTTTATCGAGGATTAAGAAGCTTTTTTACCGTCTTTAAAAAATAATATCTTTTTTTTTGTTACCTGCAAATGATATATTCATTTTTGCAGATGCACCCCATGCTCATGAAAAACTGACCTCCGGTGGAATGGATCGTGTGAACATGAATCATCCAAAAACAACCCGAGCTGGTCCTACTTCTACAAGATATGTGAAACACCAGCGTTCAAAAGCAAGGTCAACCTTTTGTGTTGGAGAATCATCTACCAGCATGAATGAAGGTAAATATTATCCAATATGCACACGTTTTTTGTATTGCTTCTAAATCACTGTTTTATTTATTTACAAGCGCCCTGTTGATCATGCAGGTGCGACTTCTCTTTATGAGGACTTAGGAGATTGCATATACGCTTGCCGTTATTGCAAAGCTGCATTCTGGTACGGTGAGCGACTCAAAGGCCATGATTCTGGCAACCGGCAACCGAAATATACTTTGTGTTGTAGAGATGGTAAAGTGTTGATGCATCCAGAACCAGACCCGCCTCAGTACATCAAAGACTTACTTGCTAATCCAAATTTCATGCACAATATAAGAGCTTACAACCAAATGTTTGCTATGACTTCATTTGGAGCGACGATTGACAACACAATCAATCAAGGCAGAGGTCCTTACATCTTTAAAGTATCTGGACAGATATATCATTACATTGGGTCATTGTGCCCCACTGGCGATGATGACCCATGTTTTTTGCAGCTGTACGTATACGACACGCAAAATGAAGTGCAGAATAGAATGAATCATTTTAAAGGCTCTGACAAAGCAGCGTTAGATCCAGCGATTGTTGGAGGTCTAATTCATTTTTTGGATGATCATAATGAGCTGGTGCAGATATTTAGGACAGCACGAGATAAGTGTGCGGAAGCTGATGTGCCAGATTTCAAAGTGAGGCTCTACAATGGCGATGGTGCGCGTACATATGAGCTCCCTACATCAGATGCTCTAGGAGCCATAGTTTTTGATAGCGGGCCAACAACACAGTCCGATTATGATGTTATAATTGAATATAGAGATGGCCCGGCAAAAAGAATCAACAAACTTCACCAGTCATATATGTCGCTGCAGTTTCCTCTTATTTTCATTTACGGCCAACCAGGTTACCATACAAAACTGATGCTGCGGTCTGCAGATCCGAATAAAAAAGCAAAGAGAGTTTCAATGAACGCGTTTTACACCTATCAATTGCACCCAAGACATGATCAGTATGATTTGATTTTCCGAACAGGACGGCTTTTTCAGCAATATGTCGTGGGTGTTTATTGTTGCATAGAGCAAAATAGGATGGACTTTTACAGGAAGCATCAGAACGATATTCGTGGCGAATATTTGTCAGGGTTGTACGATGCAGTTTCAAGAGGCGATCGTGATGGGTCAGAGGCCGGTTCGAGGATTATTTTACCTTCATCGTTCACTGGAGGCCCGAGATACATGTACAGCCATTATTTAGATGCACTGGCAATCTGTCGTGTTCTTGGTAACCCCCAGTTTTTTATAACATTCACTTGCAATGTAAATTGGCCTGAAATCCAGCGATACATGGCGGCTTTCCCTCACTTGACTCCATCAGATAGAGCAGATATAATTTGTAGGGTGTTTGAGCAAAAATTAAAACTGTTTGTGAAGTTTCTTAAACGGCGCCGTCCATTTGGTCATGTGACAGGAGGTACGGCTGTATTGCTTCAAACCAAGTTGTGCATTGTTCCTTATATCTATCACTGTTTTAAAACTTAAGTATGTTTACATTTCTTCCTTCATTATTTGTCTTGCAGTGTTGTACACCATTGAATTCCAGAAACGTGGTCTCCCACATTGTCACACCCTACTATGGACATCTTCTTCGAGCAAAGTGCAATCTGCGGAAGATATTGACCAATATATTTCTGCAGAACTACCGGATCCCAAAACAGACCCAGAAGGCTATAAAGTTGTCTCAGACATGATGATGCATGGTCCTTGCGGAAAAGCCAATTTAAACGCACCATGTATGGATGGTGAATTGTGCAAAAAAAATTTCCCAAAAAAATTTAATAGCAGCACTTTTTTTGACGACAAAGGCCATGTGCATTATCGAAGAAGAGAGTCAGAAATTTTTGTTAGCAAGCATAACATGAAGCTTGACAACACATATGTCGTGCCATACAACCGCTCTTTGTGCCTGGCATTTCAGGCACACATTAATGTTGAATACTGTGGATGGAGTATGCTTATTAAATACCTTTTTAAATACATATCCAAAGGAACGGATCGGATATTTGCACAAGTGACTAGGTCTGTCGGTGATGCATCTACTTCTGCAATCCAGCAGCGCCCAACGATAGATGAAATCCAAAATTTCGTTGATGGTCGTTTCATTTGTCCTCACGAAGCATGTTGGAGAATTTTAAAGTTCGAGATACATAGTAGAGAGCCAGCGGTGCAAATACTTTCAGTCCATCTTGAAAACATGCAACATGTAACTTTTAGAGACGGTGATAATTTGGAGGCGATTGTGAACCGGCCAGATAAGAAAATGACAACACTCACGGAATGGTTTACATACAACATCGAACACACAGATGGATACCACTTAACGTACTTAGATTTCCCCTCACAGTTTGTCTGGTATGAAAAAAGTAAAGCTTGGTCCAAAAGGAAGAACAAAAAATATTCGGTCGGTCGGCTGGCGTATGTGCATCCAACATCAGGGGACCTTTTTTACTTTAGAATGTTGTTGTGCCATCAGAAAGGGTGCAAAGGGTTTGAAGATGTGCGGCAAGTTAATCATGTTGTTTACCCTACGTATCGAGCTGCTTGCAATGCTCTTGGTTTGCTTGGTAACGACAAAGAGTGGGACATAGCTCTTGAAGAAGCCTGCGCATCAGCATCATCACCCGAGCTCAGGTTTCTCTTTGCTCAGCTTCTCACTCACTGTCAAATTGCAGACCCATTGCATCTGTGGGACAAGTATTGGCGGGAAATGGGGCATGATATTCCACGCATTGTTTCAGAGTATGTTCGTATTCCCAACTATCATGTCAACGATGCCGAATTACAAGGTTACATATTGTATGAGCTTGAGATATTGCTCACCAGTTGTGGCAAATCAGTCAGAAACTACGGCCTCGAACCACCTCCGCCAGCACTCCTTGAGCAGTTAAATAACCGCCTACTAATGGAAGAGAAAAATTATGACAGAGTGAGGTTAGCAAAAGAGAGGGACAATGCAGTGCCAAACTTAAATGCAGACCAAAGAGAAATCTATGAGCTTATCCTAAATGCTACAGCAGAAAATCGACAAGAGTTGGTTTTCGTCTATGGTCATGGAGGCACCGGCAAAACTTTTTTGTGGAAGACTATCATAAGTAGCCTGAGATCTGAGGGTAAAATTATTCTTGCGGTTGCTTCATCTGGAATTGCATCTTTGCTTCTCCCATCCGGTCAGACTGCACATTCAAGGTTTAAATTACCGTTAGAACTAACGGATGAATCACTTTGCAAAATTAAAAAGAACACTCATATAGGAGACCTGCTAATAGAAACAGATGCCATTATTTGGGATGAAGCTCCTATGAATGATCGTAAGTGCTTTGAGACATTAGATAGAACTCTTAGAGACCTACTGGATACACCCGATGTTCTTTTCGGGGGCAAAACAATCATTTTAGGAGGTGATTTTCGGCAGACACTTCCTGTTAAAAAAGGTGCACCAAAGATGGAGATAATAGCTTCGTCTATTGCAAGATCACATCTCTGGCCGCATTTTAGATTGATGGCACTTAAGCAAAATATGCGGCTCTTTCGTTCAGATCTAAATGTAGAAGAACAAAGCTTAACACATTCATTTGCATCATGGATTTTGGATATTGGTGATGGAAAGATTGGCGAGCCAGATGAAGAAAGTCCAGCGGACGCAGCATGGGTTGAGATTCCAGATAAGTATTGCATACATGATGACGAAAACGGTTTAGATAACCTCATAGATTTCATCTACGACAAACCAACATTGAAAACTCCATCAGCAATGACCCTGCAGCAAAAAGCAATTGTTTGTCCGAAAAACGAAACAGCGGACATTATTAATTCAAAAGTTATGTCAATGGTTGAAGGCGAAAGCACAACATATGCAAGCCATGACATAGCTATTCCTGTTAATAGTAGCACTGCCGAGACAGAGATGTTGTACCCCGTTGAGTATCTGAACACTTTTAAAGTCGCAGGGTTTCCACCACATCTGTTAGAGCTAAAAGTTGGAACACCAGTCATGATGCTAAGGAATGTCAGCTTGGCAGGCGGTTTGTGTAACGGAACGCGTATGATTGTCACACATCTGATGTCAAAGCTTATTCAAGTGCAAATCATCACAGGGACGAGAGTGGGAGAAAAAGTGTTTATACACCGAATACCTTTGATCCACGCAGATTCAAATCTTCCTTTCCAGCTAAAACGTCACCAATTCCCGCTTAAGGTCTGTTACGCCATGACGATAAACAAAAGCCAAGGACAATCTCTCAACAAAATAGGCGTCTACCTTCCCGAACCAGTCTTTGGTCATGGCCAGTTATATGTCGCTCTATCAAGAGCTACATCTCCTCATGGGTTAAAGGTTCTTATGAAACAACAAGAAAATCGAAAACCAAATGAGACGAAAAACATAGTTTACAGAGATTTTTTGAATAAAATTCAAGTTCCAAATCTTTTGTCACAACACACTCATATTGCTTAGCTTTATCTTTCACCTTTTTTTTCTTTTATTTATTTTTTCTTTTTTTTCTTTCTCTGGTCTTATTTTTTTTTTGTTTGTTCTTTGTTGTTCTGTTATTATTTGTATATTATTATTTTTCTCGGTAGTTTTTTTTTTTTTTTTTTTTTTTTTTTTTTTCTTTTTCCTTTTTTTGTTTTTTATTTGGTTTTGCCATTTCATTGTTTCCTTCCATCCTTTTTCAAAATACTATGTATCAGCCTCTAAGCTAATATCTCATGCATTCATAAAATTGCATTGGAGTCTCTGGTATGCACAGCCATTCTCTCAATGCCTGTATATGTTTCAAGTTTCATCACTTATCATGTGTTTGCATCATTCTTATGTGGTGAAATTTCTTATGTTGCCCATGCTTACCCCTCTTTCCTTTGACAGCAAAATGGACAAGCCAAATCCTGATGAACTTGACTTCTCGAATGCAAATAAGGTGACTGAAAATGCAATTGTTACTGTTGCTCATGAAGTTGTTGAAGGCGCCGCAACACCTCGAATTGCAACGATCCGAGAGCTAAAACCAAACTCTTTTGACAAGGTGCTAGAAGTTAGAGTGTATAGGAAATGGATCTCAGCAACTTACTCCAAAAAGACTGGTAAAAAAACTGAGACCGCATTTTGCTGCATCTTAATAGACCGAGAGGTATATTTAACTTCATGTATTATAGACACCAATTCATTATCTCATTCCACGTGTATAACAACAAAGGCACATCAACAGGGCGATGCCATTCAGGCAAACATGAATGTCAGAGAGGTTTCTCACTTTGACTCAAAAATGAAGCTCGGAAATACCTATAGAATTTCAGAATTCATTTGTGAGCCAACCAACCCCTACCAGCAAACAATTGACAACAGAACAAGCCTCAAGTTCGGAAAGGTCACCAAGTTTGATGAGATAACAGCAACAGAAATTCCATACCACTACTTCAAATTCGTGTCATACAACCACCTTGAATCAAAATTACCGAAAGAAGATCCATCTGGAAAAATCGAGTACCCAGTCCTGACAGGTAATATTTTCACGATGAATCTTGGAAATGTAATCAACATGCAAACATGCTCATACTTATTTAAATTGCAGATTACATTGGATGTCTTAGATCAATTGGTAAAGTCATACGCAAACCCAGTGATGACCAAGGAGAAACTATCTACAGAAAAGTAGATATTGAAAATTTGAAGTACGTTTGCTTTATTCGCAAGGTCCTATGTTCATAAGAATCTAGAATATTTTTCTCAATTAATTCTTATGTGCAGTGGTACTATCATAGAATTCACAATGTGGGATAATCTCGCTGAGACTTTTGAAAATGTTGACACTAGCACAATGGAGCAACCAGTTATAATTGCTGTTAGTTCTTGCCGTGTGACAAGGTTTACAGGTATTTCCTCACCCCTTTGTCATTCTTTGTGCAAAAACACCATGTTTTTAATACATGTTTCCGTTGTATCATTTCAGACTATCAACTCACTGCAACATCGGCAACCCACTCTTACCTAAACCCAAAAATACCAGAAGTTCATCAGCTCAGAGCACAGTAAGAACCTTGGGAACTCAGTACTGGAATCACTTTAGATTTTTTGCTAAATATACTAAATTAAACAGGTACATACAAAAGCACCGAATCACTCCACCACTGCGGATATGCAAAACTCCTTGCCAAGACATTGAAAAAGAAAGGTTTCGCAACAGGTTTCCTCTTAAAACCCTGTTGGCACAAGACCCGCAAACTTACAAGGTAAATTTGGTATAAGAAACTACACTTTGCCATACAAGATTTAACAATTCCGTCACCACTTCAACTCTAATTTGCAGGGAGTGCAGTTCACCGCTGACGCAACCTTGACAAGTATTGATGTCAAAAGAGAGTGGTTCTATATCTCTTGCAATGAATGCTTATCCAAAGTCACTGAACAAGATGGCCAGTACCGTTGTTTTAACCATGGTAAACAGCAAACTCCATGCTACAGGTATGCTATGCTTAGAACAGCAGTTGAATAGAGGTTTAAAAAAAACGTTCAACAAAAAAACTTTCCCTGATTCTTACACACAACTCCTAATGTACAGGTACAATTTCAGAGGCTTTATCACAGATGCATCTGCAACGGCTCCGATCACTTTCTTTACGCCTGCAGCAGATCATCTCACAGGCTGCTCTTGCTCTGAATTGCTCAGCGTGCACAAACAACCAGACCCACAAGTCATACCGATCCAAATCTTTCAACTTGAGGGCACAAAAAATACTTTCCAGTTCCATTTCAACCAGACAGCAAAGATAACCAGTTTCATTCTTGATCAAGTCTTTGACAAAAAAAAGATACAAAGCCCAAAAGCTTTGACATTAGCCGTAAACACAGGTACACTTAATTACCTTATACATTTCCATGATTTAAAAACAATATATGCTTTTGTAACCAAATTTTTTTTTTCTTATGTGAATTAGACCCATCGGCAGCTCCCCTTGCATTGACTTGCCAAGAAACCCCGCAACCAAATCTAATCACAGACACCACAACACAAGATGCTGATGAGCAAAATATCGAAAGCCAAGAAGAAGAGGCACCATCGGGTCTAAATCCAGGTATGATTGCTTGCCCACAATTAGTTTGGGATTCGAAAATTGCAATTGCAAATGCAAATACTCATATTCTTTTTAATCTAAACAAAGCGACCCCAATAACAATTCTTGAGGCGACTCCTGAACAAGATTTGAGCAAGATAACACCTGCTGGCACTGCACACAAAGGCGCGAAAAGAGTATTGTTCCAAGATGAAATGGCCGATCCAAAAAAGCCAAAAGGTTAGTGCCTTAACTTCAGTTTTATTGAAAGAAATATTTTACATCAAGCTTCATAACACATTCTCTTAAGGCTACATTCATTAAACTAGAAATACAACATGCATAACCAAGTACAATTGCATACACATGACAGTGCACTTTAGGTGACTACTTAGAAAGGCATCACTCCCTTCAGCTTCAGAATAAATATATCCTTCTCACGTGCATTAAGCTCCAATTCGCTAGCCATTACACGCATTTGCATGATCTTCTGATCATCTTTCGCTTGCACTTCTCTTAAGTACTCTGCTGTTTTCTGCGCATACATATTCCCCACACTCTCTAATTCCTCGATGAAATTAGCCCTTTCACGAACAACACCAAGTAGCCTTTGACACAATGTATTCATTTGCCGTGCCATTTGAATGTCTTCAACCGCACTCTGCCGGCAGTATAGAACAAACATTTCTGACCAGTTATTTGAATTGGACTCAGCCCTTAGCCGAGCGCATATAGGACGGTTAGACATTGTTTAAAAGTTATGGCTCATCAATCATTCTCGACTTTCTTAAATAGGCAGAGAAAAAATTTATACAGTTGCTTTATAATTTCAATAAAAAAAAATAATACTGCATGTCTTTATATGCAAAACAGTTCTCGCGATTTCTTTTTGATTCTCTTTGATGCCATCTGCATTTTCGCTGTATCAATTGTCGTTTCAGTGCTTTAATAATTTACTGCCTATTTCAATTTCATACAGCGCCAGTCATACTCCTTTTGTCACATCACTTTTGCAATACAGTTCAGAGAAAATACACCAACAAGTTTTATTAATACACAAACTATTTTACAATGATGGATAAAAAGATAACATACCCATAACATAAAACATAGTTACAGACCCGTCACTAAAATCTAGAACTCCATTAACCCTCTGAGTTTCATGGTGAACACATCCTTATCACGAGCACTTAAGTCCAGTTCATCTTTTATAGTTTCCATATGCATGAACTTTTGATCATCTTTCACTTGGCTCTCCCTTAAATGATGTAAAATTTTCTCCACATCCGCATTCTCAACTGTTTGCAGTTCTTCAATTAAACGAGCCCTTTCAGTAATAACTTGAACCAGCCTCATAGACATCTCGCTGATTTCCCTTGCAATTTGAATGTCTTCGGTGGCAGCCCTGCGACAATAAAAAACTAACATTTCTGGCCACTTATTAGAATTCGCATCCTCTCTAAGTTTGCGACACTTAGGATGGGTAGACATTTCTTTTTTCACCTACTGCAAAACAAGAAATACCTAACCTCCCTTAAATAGCCAAACTCGCTTAAAAAAAATTAATAATAAATAAAACATTTTGCTACCTGCATTATTTAGATTCGTTCACCTATTTTCTTACATAATGCATAAAAGAAACGGACAACCATGTTTGTCCAATGACAAAAAGAAAATGCCAATTCGTTTCCTATTTATAAAGCTGTTTAGTGAAAAAATTCACATTACAGCCACATATTACACCCCACTACCTGCTGCACTTGCATAAAGTGAAGCACAACTTTTGGCTATAAACTTTAAATTGCAACCACATTTTAAATAAACTGTTGAATCACAAGCCACACTTGCATGAGCTGCCAAGATTCTTAATGTCTCAGCAACTTTCATGATAAAAAACAATGATTTATTACCAACATTTTATTCATAGCAACCATTACACAAACATAACACACGCCATTACATACTGCAACCATAATTTCACAACATCACGAAAAAAAACACAATGAAACGTAAACAGATTTCCTACCAAATCTTTTTTAACAATCCACAACTAGACAAAAAACATCTATCCTTTGAGATCCATCAGCCCAACATGCCTCTCCTTCTCAGTTCTCGCTTCACGAGCCAAACCCAAAACACCAACCAAAGCAGCTAACATATCTTGCTCTCTCTGTTGTGTTTCGCGCATGCACTCCACCGCATCAGGTGCAACGTTATGAAAAGGCCCAAAAGACTCGCTCTCTTGGATCAGTAATGCTCTTCTCTGAATGTCAGCCTCAAGATCTGCACATTTCTGGCCAATATACGCAATAAACTCCTCATTTACTCTCCACTCCTGCACAAACAAATACTTAAAGCAATGTTCTAGCTGATTAGAACCACATGACTGTTTTAAACGGTCAATGTTTGGTCTCGCCCCCATTTTCCTTAAACACCAGCTCTGTGACAAATGTAACAATAAACACACCTTTATATAGGGCCCGGCAAAAAAATAAGCTTTGTAAAATAAAAACAGTGAATACGCGCAAAGGAGATCATGCAATATCCACCAATAATGCAACATACAGTTGGCAACAGTCTTACTCATACCTAATATATTTTACAATATTTCATTCCATTATTAGGCCAATCTCTTATCTTTCTTCTCTGTTCTTTTCTTTTTGCATTAGCATCTTACCTTTCTTCTTTGCTTTTTTCTGTAACTGCTAATGAAATTCTCTCTACTAATGCAGCCACACCTGGAAGCTCATTGGCAGCAAAAATGAAAAACAAGGCTGTTATGAAGAAAAAGCAAGAATAGAAAATCTGTCCTACCGTTTCTAATGTAAATATTTAGCACCTCTAATGTCACTACTGGAAAACATCTGATGCTTTTGTAACATGCATATGTAGCCACTCTATGGTCCATGTTTTGCAAGATATTTGTGCTTCTAGACTGCAACAGCACAAATATGTCACAAAACATATGCAGCCTTATAAAATATATCAACCCTCCCTTTTGCTTCTATTTGTTGTTCTATAAATTGTGTATACAAAAAACCCGCCGCAACGCGCGGGCTCACATCCTCGTTTTTTAAATCAGACAATACGCTTATAATAGGCCACCTGAATCGGGCCATTTTGGCACATCTAAAAGTTTTACTCGCTTTTACTTAAAACCATAATTTAACTGTCTTTCATCAATAGCTCAAGCAATATATATCTTTAGCCTATTTAAGATGCTATACACCTCATTCATATAACCTAAAACAAAAGTAATCCATGAAGCTTCAAGAATAATTTATAGAAAATGTTTTAATATTTGAGATGACGAAGACTACCTCATTAACTATCATATGGAGAGACTCAAGGCCGGAGAACATTTGAGAATGCAGATGAGTTCATCCATTAAGCAGCAAGCAATTGTTATCACCAATGTCTTCAAATTAGGAAGAGACGGGAAACCTTTTTCCGAACAATTACAGCTTTCACATGTGATTGAAATTGACTACGACGGTAAAAGCAAGAAAAGTTTTAGAATAACTATTCATGGTAAAACCAATAATTATTAAGCATAACATAACATACTTAAAGTATAACTAATTTAGTTGGCCATGCTTAATCTTAATCCTCAACGAAGTCTTGGATGAACGTTTTAGTAATTATTAATAGGCATAATTTCGAAGATCAAATGACATATATAGGTGTCAACGAATCATGAAGAAAGAGATCGGAATTTACCTTAACAAAATCATAGTTGATCGACAAATATTCCACGTGAGAAACTTGTGCAAAAAACTCACATATGGTGGCGCCAAAAATGTCATCCATCAACTCGAAATCTTCTGCGTTTTTTACTTCAATAATTTCTTCAAGGATTTTACGTCAAGTACATTAGCCATATAACCACTATACTCCAAATACACAAGCTTTGGGCATAAGAGCTTAAGCCTTTCACATAAACTGAATTCTATATAATAATCCAATGCTCGCTTCAATTCTCAGTCTTGAGATTCAGACACAAAATTTCTAAGGGTGCGTTTGGTATGCTGCCATGAATCACAATGGGTATGAGTTTGATAGTAGTGGTGGGCCCCTCATGTATTAAAGATCCATACCTAGCTCTCTTGATGTATATGGAGTATGAATTATATCTATCATTCATTACTATAGTGGTGGGCCCCCTCATCTTAAATAAACACCTTTCATCACTTTCATAGTTATAGTCTCATTCCCATAGTAGGATACCAAACGCACCCTAAATGATCAAGGTTTTGGGTTGAGCAGCCTATTAAACTCAACTCCTCAAGCAACAGGCAGTTTATCAAAAACGAGTGTACTAAATTATGGTCTAGTAACTCAACATTATCCAAGTCAAAAATCCTAAGCGTCTAGCTACCCGTGAAACTTTCAAAACTTAAAGAACTTCTGAACAAATTTAGCTTTAAGACCTGCAACGAATCACAATCTACCAAACAAAGTGGCAACACGACAATTTCGTTCTCACCATCATCCCTGACACAAAAATCCAAGTCAAGTTATTTAACCTTATGCATAACACCATTGCCCAATGGTGGGCATATCATACCGAAGCGGACATTTTAAAGTAAAACTATCCAGATCAAGTGTTCTGTATGCTAAAAGCCAATCCGCAAGCTCTTCAAATTCATTCATATGGAAAAATGTGAATGACCGCTTTCTTTTGCGGATAAAATCTATGTTTAAAGATGGGACTGAAGTCCACAAATACTTCTACCGTGTCGACAAAATGCTGTTTCGAATGACTTCTTCAGTTGAATGAACTCACAACCAAAGTTAGCTAAACTTGCGACTTCGTGATTCAAGTTATGTTATATCTTGAACATGTTTTTTACCCTATATTCTCATGTGTCAAATGGAAATAACACAGTCAAAATACAATGAAAAAGATTAATGTTGAGAGTGGGATTTGAACCCACGCCCTTTCGGACCAGAACCTTAATCTGGCGCCTTAGACCAACTCGGCCATCTCAACTTGTTGCCATGAATTTTTAAGTATTTATAAAAATAGTCTTTTTTATTTTTTTATTTTTTTAATATTTTTATTTTTCCTCCTAACATTTGTGTACAGAGATCTTATCAGTTATATTGCATGTTTAGGAAATCATTAACGAGCAACGAGATCTTATCAGTTATATGATCTCGACACCATCGACAAGTGTAGGTCGTATCACAGTCTAGTTTTGTAAGTTCGTATATGTTAATTACCAGACAATGTTTTTCTTAGTATAATTAATAGTAATAGAAAATCTGTCCTACCGTTTCTAATGTAAATATTTAGCACCTCTAATGTCACTACTGGAAAACATCTGATGCTTTTGTAACATGCATATGTAGCCACTCTATGGTCCATGTTTTGCAAGATATTTGTGCTTCTAGACTGCAACAGCACAAATATGTCACAAAACATATGCAGCCTTATAAAATATATCAACCCTCCCTTTTGCTTCTATTTGTTGTTCTATAAATTGTGTATACAAAAAACCCGCCGCAACGCGCGAGCTCACATCCTCGTTTTATATATTAACGAGGATCTATGCAAAATAAGTATCACTTAAAAAACAAATAAGTCAATCTCAACCATCCATCCACCTTTCATCTAATGGCTAAGATCAAATTAAAAAATAACAAAGGGAGGGCAAAATTGGCATTTTAGGTCATTTAATATAAAAACCCACTTTCCACCTTTTAAAAAAAAAACATCTCTTGCAAACGGTAAATCTTCAAGCTACGAAAAATACACCATCACGACGAGAACAAAAATTATCTTTCTATAGATATGCATTGTTATATACTTTCGACAAACTTTTTTTTTCAAAATTCTGTCCAGAAAAATCTCACGGGATTCGTAAAAAATCCCATGGGATTCGTAAAAAGACGAATTTTTTTTCAAAATTTCCGTCCAGAAAAATCCCACGGGATTCGTAAAAATCCCATGGGATTCGTAAAAAGACGATTTTTTTTTTCAAAATTTCCGTCCAGAAAAATCCCACGGGATTCGTAAAAATCCTATGGGATTCATAAAAAGACGATTTTTTATTTAAAATTTCCGTCCAGAAAAATCCCATGGGATTCGGAAAAATCCCATGGGATTCGTAAAAAGACGATTTTTTTTTTTTAATTTTTTTTAAAATTTCCGTCCAGAAAAATCCCACGGGATTCGTAAAGAAATCCCACGGGATTTGTAAAAGGACGATAAATCACAAAGGATTCAGTATGAATCCCTTGGGAATCTTTGGTGCATCCCATGGGATTCTTTGATACATCCCATGAGATTTTTTTAGTATTTTAGTATATGACAAATTGCCTCCAAAATAATATACACAACATTAAAAAAAACTAAACAAATATTACTACCTAATAAAAAAAAAAGGTGGAGTTATAAAAGCGAAAATCCCCTGCAATCAAACACAAAAAAACGTTTTGTACAACTACCACAAAACACCGTCCAACCAGACCCTTTCTAATCATAAAAATATCTAAACCTTGTACCTAAATTTGAGATCTACAAGTAACTGACTATGGAAAATGAAGGCTAATTAATAATGCAAATGGGCAACAGTGACAGTTACCAAAGTTTTGCCAAACATCTTCGAATTACCAGTAAATTACACCGAGATGCATTCAATATACTATCAAGTTTACCAAACACATACTACTTTCTATAGACAGAATTAAACAAGTCAAAGTAATTTGTCTTATTTCTAAATAAAAGCATACTTGAACTAATTTATTTGAACAGACATACTTTTAACTAATTTACATTTATCTACCAACGACTAGTATCACTGCCGCCACCTCCGGCGTACCGCACAACCACTATAAACACCTGTACCACCGCCACCACCTCCGGCGTACGGCTTTTACTTGTTGGACCATCACTCCCAAATCCACCGCCCTCGTCACTTCTCTCTGCCGCTCCTACATGTCTTCAAGTCTTCATCAAATTCCTAGCTGCTTTTTTCTGTCGCGTTGTAGATCTGTGCTAATTCATCGCGTATGTCCATTGAATAGCGGTGATTTAGAGGTTAAGAGATCAATTGGGTGGTTAGGGTTTGAGATATAATTTGGGGAAACAATTATTGAGAGGGAAGTGAAGTGAAAGAACAGGTACTACGTATTTTATTATTGGAGAATGGGGAGTGTTGGGATAATATGACAAAAGTGCCCTTTAATATTTAATTATATTAAAATGAATATTAATCTAGACCTTTAGATTTAAAATAGATGGATGGTTGAGATCTTGTTATTTGTTCTTTAAATAAATGTTGTTTCGCATTGAACTTTTCTCATATATTAACGAGTGCCGAGCAGTTTTTCGAACCGCCTACAATTGGGCCATTAACCCGGCTAGTCAACCCAATACATGCCCAAGGGAAAATATTATTCAATTTTGTGGCACTTCATAAGTTCGGACGCTGCGTTACTATATATATAATAAATTACAAGTTGCGTTACTATATATATAATAAATTACAAGTGGTATAGTGCCCGCCGCGGGCTTTTTAAGACAACTTTTTTATTATTGTTTGTATGGTCCTATAATTGTCGATAAAAGTTGAAATTTTGTTAACTCTGTTACTTTATGCTTCCGTTGCCGCAAATTATAACCGAATAATAGTAACTTTTTATATTATTTTTTTTTTATTATTTTTTTTTACATCTATTATAAATTGTTTTGTTTGATCATAATGTGTGGGTAAATTGTAATTAAAATGTTGTATATATTTGTATTGGCTTCTTTATTTTAGTTCAGTCTTTTAATTTGATTGAAAAAATAGGCATGCTCACTGCACCAAGAATGGACCAAAAGCAGCCCAGTGCAAGGCCGAAGGTATACAATTATTTAAATCATTAATCTGTCGGTGTCAACAACTTTAGTATATATAGAGTAATGTAAACATAGTTGACAATATTTTCTATTATAAGTTCAAAGTTAAATACTATGGTTATATAAATTTTATTTTTTCGTGTAGTTGGTCTTTGTATGTTCTTTTTAAACAATAATAATGGTTCTTAACTTCTTATAACTCAAAGAGAAAGATATCATAGCAACATAAATTATGTTTGTAACATAAAGCAAGAAGACTTGATGTCATTGTTTAATCACAACTATTTCTTACAAAAATAGTTTTGTTCTATATCAGCATACGTAAGTTGGAACTTTGGTATTTTGAGCGATAAAAGTCAATGCCCATAACTAAAAGCTAAAACAAATAAGCCCAAAAACCTGCTCAAAGTTAGCCCTTTAGTAATAATATTAAAAAATTGTGTTGGCCCAGAAACAGTAACTTGATGGACCAAAAATAGCCCAACCGCAGGCCCACCTGTTTAAAATTATTTAATTGCAATTGGTTGTCGGTGTAGCTTGTATAGTATTAGGTGGCAATTGTCGACACGACACGATAAACGACACGAACCCGACACGAAGTTAAACAGGTTTGGGTAAAAAAACAGGTCAACCCGTCTAACCCGTTTAATAAATAGGTCGTGTTTGGGTTGAGTAAATATTAAACAGGTCAACCCGTGAACCCGTTTAAGTATATAAGACTCTAAAAATAAAATATATAACATGCCTTTTTATGTTGGAT
>LBNU01000682.1:91499-103941 GCA_014162995.1 Artemisia annua | reverse complement strand
TCGACACGACACGATAAACGACACGAACCTGACACGAAGTTAAACAGGTTTGGGTTGAGGATAAACAGGTTTGGGTAAAAAAACAGGTTAACCCGTCTAACCCGTTTAATAAATGGGTCGTGTTTGGGTTGAGTAAATATTAAACAGGTCAACCCGTGAACCCGTTTAAGTATATAAGACTCTAAAAATAAAATATATAACATGCCTTTTTATGTTGGATATGGATTAAATATATTCTGTTATGCACTTAATATGATTGAATTACGAATATACCTCATATATCATAGAAATTGATGCTTATAACTGAGAAAATGGTCGTATAGTTTTTTGCCTGTTATTTTTATCACATTTTAAATCCTTATATCATTTTGGTATTTAAACTAGTTAAATCAATAAACCATCAACCTTATTTACTGCTTGACCTATTTATTTAAATAGGTTAAACGGGTCAAAAATGGGTTACAGGTGTTATGCAGGTGCGGGTTAGGGTTGAGTTTCTTGACACGATTAATAAATGGGTCGTGTTTGGGTAGAGGTTATACTAACCCGCCAACACGCGAACCCGAATAGGTCAACACGAACACGACTCGATTGCCACCATTAGTATATATAGAGGAATGTACAGTATGTAGTAAAAGGACTAAAATGTAACACACTTTTATTACATGGGCACAATGGTAACAATATGAATAAGATAAAAAGCCAGTGATGCAAATATTGCAAGCAGTTATTATTATACATTGATATACGTGTGATAAAAGTCGTTACGTGTCACCGATTGGAGCTGCAAACTATACATACATAAATACATCAGTAATTAAGTAGATGGACATAATCACACACTAGTATTTTTGGTTCCAACTTCCAACATCGATCGAGGGTAATTACATTTAACCTAATTATTGAACTTATTTCATTTATATATAGCTTCTGTTTTATGTCATTGTAACCATAATTTGTAGTCAAAATTAGTGTTTTGAGTTCGAGTTTCATATGTCATATTTGCTTTTAATGATGCAGTCCTAAAACATATGTTTAGAACATTTTAGGTTATATTTGTCACAAAAATCTAACTATAAACGAACAATGTGGCTACTTTATTAATTTATCGTCAATCTTTGGATTATAAATCGATCGTATACCACATTATGAATTGATGTATGATAAGTATAAATTTTGTTGGATATTTATGTATTACAAATTTGAATGTTGGCCAATATATGATATTAAAATCTCGAACTATCGACACGAAGTTAAACAGGTTTGGGTAAAAAAACAGGTCAACCCGTCTAACCCGTTTAATAAATAGGTCGTGTTTGGGTTGAGTAAATATTAAACAGGTCAACCCGTGAACCCGTTTAAGTATATAAGACTCTAAAAATAAAATATATAACATGCCTTTTTATGTTGGATATGGATTACATATATTCTGTTATGCACTTAATATGATTTAATTACGAATATACCTCATATATCATAGAAATTGACGCTTATAACTGAGAAAATTGTCATATAGTTTTTTGCCTGTTATTTTTATCACATTTTAAATCCTTATATCATTTTGGTATTTAAACTAGTTAAATCAATAAACCATCAACCTTATTTACTGCTTGACCTATTTATTTAAATAGGTTAAACGGGTCAAAAATAGGTTACACGTGTTATGCAGGTGCGGGTTAGGGTTGAGTTTCTTGACACGATTAATAAATGGGTCGTGTTTAGGTAGAGGTTATACTAACCCGCCAACACGCGAACCCGAATAGGTCAACATGAACACGACTCGATTGCCACCCCTAAATTAGTATATATAGAGGAATGTACAGTATGTAGTAAAAGGACTAAAATGTAACACACTTTTATTACATGGGCACAATGGTAACAATATGAATAGATAAAAAGCCAGTGATGCAAATATTGCAAGCAGTTATTATACATTGATACGTGTGATAAAAGTCGTTACGTGTCACAGATTGGAGCTGCAAACTATACATAAATACATCAGTAATTAAGCAGATGAACATAATCACACACTAGTATTTTTGGTTCCAATTTCCAACATCGATCGAGGGTAATTACATTTAACCTAATTATTGAACTTATTTCATTTATATATAGCTTCTGTTTTATGTCATTGTAACCATAATTTGTAGTCAAAATTAGTGTTTTGAGTTCGAGTTTCATATGTCATATTTGCTTTTAATGATGCAGTCCTAAAACATATGTTTAGAACATTTTAGGTTATATTTGTCACAAAAATCTAACTATAAACGAACAATGTGGCTACTTTATTAATTTATCATCAATCTTTGGATTATAAATCGATCGTATACCACATTATGAATTGATGTATGATAAGTATAAATTTTGTTGGATATTTATGTATTACAAATTTGAATGTTGGCCAATATATGATATTAAAATCTCGAACTATATATGATGCATGTTATAATTTTGTAATGATATTCATGGACAGCTGATCATACTCATGCATAAATGGCAGCTTGCAATGAAACTGTTACACATGCTTGTTGGTGTTCTTGTTGTTCTTGTGATCGCTGGATTGAGTGAAGTACATGGAGAAGGTGAATGTGGCATAGTGAAGCTTGATAAGGAAGCCTTAAAGCTGGTACCGTGTGCATCAGCTGTAGAAGATGAAACCGCTCTGGTTACGGAAAGTTGTTGCAAACAAGNGAATTACGAATATACCTCATATATCATAGAAATTGACGCTTATAACTGAGAAAATGGTCATATAGTTTTTTGCCTGTTATTTTTATCACATTTTAAATCCTTATATCATTTTGGTATTTAAACTAGTTAAATCAATAAACCATCAACCTTATTTACTGCTTGACCTATTTATTTAAATAGGTTAAACGGGTCAAAAATAGGTTACACGTGTTATGCAGGTGCGGGTTAGGGTTGAGTTTCTTGACACGATTAATAAATGGGTCGTGTTTAGGTAGAGGTTATACTAACCCGCCAACACGCGAACCCGAATAGGTCAACATGAACACGACTCGATTGCCACCCCTAAATTAGTATATATAGAGGAATGTACAGTATGTAGTAAAAGGACTAAAATGTAACACACTTTTATTACATGGGCACAATGGTAACAATATGAATAGATAAAAAGCCAGTGATGCAAATATTGCAAGCAGTTATTATACATTGATACGTGTGATAAAAGTCGTTACGTGTCACAGATTGGAGCTGCAAACTATACATAAATACATCAGTAATTAAGCAGATGAACATAATCACACACTAGTATTTTTGGTTCCAATTTCCAACATCGATCGAGGGTAATTACATTTAACCTAATTATTGAACTTATTTCATTTATATATAGCTTCTGTTTTATGTCATTGTAACCATAATTTGTAGTCAAAATTAGTGTTTTGAGTTCGAGTTTCATATGTCATATTTGCTTTTAATGATGCAGTCCTAAAACATATGTTTAGAACATTTTAGGTTATATTTGTCACAAAAATCTAACTATAAACGAACAATGTGGCTACTTTATTAATTTATCGTCAATCTTTGGATTATAAATCGATCGTATACCACATTATGAATTGATGTATGATAAGTATAAATTTTGTTGGATATTTATGTATTACAAATTTGAATGTTGGCCAATATATGATATTAAAATCTCGAACTATATATGATGCATGTTATAATTTTGTAATGATATTCATGGACAGCTGATCATACTCATGCATAAATGGCAGCTTGCAATGAAACTGTTACACATGCTTGTTGGTGTTCTTGTTGTTCTTGTGATCGCTGGATTGAGTGAAGTACATGGAGAAGGTGAATGTGGCATAGTGAAGCTTGATAAGGAAGCCTTAAAGCTGGTACCGTGTGCATCAGCTGTAGAAGATGAAACCGCTCTGGTTACGGAAAGTTGTTGCAAACAAGTAGGGAAACTTGTAAAGAATCCGGAATGTCTGTGTGCGGTTTTCTGTGCGGTTTTGTTGTCAGATACTGCCAAGAAATCTAAAATTTCCCCCGAGATCGCCATGACCATTCCTAAACGATGCAATATCGCTGATCGGCCTATTGGTTATCAATGTGGAGGTTGGTTTCTTGATTAAGCCATGGTTGTAGTTAGAGGTGACAAAATGAACTGGTTAAATTGGTTCAAGTCAAAACGGATCAAATGGGTAAATTTTGGTACTGGTCATGTTACGCTGACCCGAAACACTTTTGTCCTTTTCTTTTAAACTTCTTTATCAATAGATAGTGGGTGAACAAAAAATATAAAGTTTTGATAGAAATCTAATTAGTTGAATAGATCGTCTAGGACATTATGTGCATCTAAGAAAAAAATTGGTGATTGTCGACCCATCTGACCCGTTTTCTTTCTTTCTGTACTTCTATTTTGCTCATTTGACCCGTTAAGAATAAAACATAACCTGAATCGACCCAACGAAATACAAATGGGTAGAAATTGCCACATCTAGCTTAATTATTACTCGGTATGTAGTTTGTGGAGGCTGACCAACTTTTACATTTTCCTTTGCAGATTATACATTGCCTTAAAGGGTGCTGGTCTTCAGTTAGAGTTATGTATGTTGTTATGTTTTATAAGTTAGTTTGTTGATGTCCTTTGAATAATCCTATGTTCTTTCTGTTGCCTATGCATCTCTTGTGTTTACTTTTATATGGAAGCCTTTAACAAGTACTTGAAACAAAAATCAAAATCAAATTAAAACAAGTATAAAGGTGAATGTTACAAGTCACAACTCTAGTCAAAAAGGTCTTTCAGAGTAAGACCTATCTATTGCCTTTCTAATAAATGATGCCTTTCTAAAAAAAAGACCTATCTATTGCTACATTAAACACAAAATGAGCAACTGAAGTAGCTAAAAGTATGACTGCTTAAGACTAGATATATAAAGACTAAATTAGTCCATGAAACATAAGGTTTTCACTAAACCATATCCCATACGTCCATGCAACACTAGAAATAGCATAAAAGTTCACTGGGCATTCAATAGTAGAGAGATCCTGTCAAAACAAACAAACAATCGATATTAGATTCGAGCCACAAAAAGAATAACTTTGTAGATTTTAATCAATAGCATTAGTCGTGTATGTTTTAATCTTGCAAACTAATACCTTGCCACCAATTTCCTCTTGCAGCACTGCTTCCGTTAGGATCTTCATTGCCTCCCCCTTTATTAAACTATTCAACCAAAAAAGGATCAAGAAACATCGTTAGGTCAAAATCGTCGTCATTTTTCATATTAACGGATTGATGCAATAGGTGTAGAACACTTCATATCAAGAGAAATACTCACGGTAGGCTGAGAGCAAGCGTTCTTGTTAGTTGGTGGATAAACTTCTTGGCCGCCGTAGTAGATTGATGAACTTAAATTGCTTGGTTGCTTTTTGGATGATGATTCTGTGTACTTACAATGAGATGAGTCTTTGCCTAAGCCCTGAAATATAAAGAGTAATATTGTTTAGTTAAATAAGCTAGTAAAAAAGAGATGATAATATAGCACCATGTTAAATGGTTGAGTAATTTGAATAATTTGTGTACATACAATAATTGCTTTGATCATGTGTGGTGTAATGAAAACGAAAACATGACGGGATATTTACCGTGGAAGAAGGGCCAAAAACTGCACCAAAATGGCCGGTTGAGGAGGCGCCATTGTCGTTAGGGCCAAAGAGAGTATTAGTGAATGATGAAGACGAGGAACCACCCGATTGTTGCTTCTTGTTCTCCATTATCACTTGATGTTTTTTCTTATACAATATCTGACGTAACTGAATAAAATTTCTAAGATGAATCGCTATTAATTAACAGACAAAAGCTACTTTGCTCAAGTGATATACAGATGAGTATCTATCCGAGTATGGCAATGGAGAAGCAAAAGAGAATAGTTGAGATGGTTGTTTGATGTTGAACACAACAAATGGCTTTCACATATTTATAGGGTCCAAAAAGGAATCGTGACATAACGTTTATCTTGTCTATTAAGAAGAGAGGGATGTTTTCCAAACAATGAAAGTTCAGTCAACTATAGAATCAAATGATTTTAACCATGTTTTTCATAGTCACTTTCTAGGGTAACAAGTGGGGGGTGCGAATATAATATTTTCCAATTGTGTTGACTTCCTATTGTGGAAATGTCCTCGTATACATTTCTCTCTCAACGCTTTACACATAAACCATTTCACCTGTTGTCTTTAATTCTGCACCACCTCAATTCCAGCTATTCACTTTATCCCAAAGCGCTACTACCGGCGTGACATTATTTTCACCAACACTTCGATTTTATCGTCACGTAACATTAATTTCACCGGAGTGACATTATGGTATATATACGTTACTGTGATAGTGTGATATTATTGAGATTGTATTGTAGTATAAATCATGCACATAATCTAAAAGCATCCACTATGGTGTTTTAAGAATATGTTTAAAAACTTATGAAGAGGTCTAAGATTTTATGCACCATAGTGAGATAACATTTCATGTCTAGGTGGCATGAAAAGGTCTAGGATTTTGGAGAGGTCCAAGAAGTGTTTATTATCATTTTTTGATTTAATAGCATTAAATGTTGGAACAATCTTAAAGGTTTAAACCATAGTGGAAATAGGTTCATAGTATGAAAAGTTTTAAGAATTAATGACAATGTAAAATGTAGCAATTTTATAAACCTTTTAAAAGGTTCATCATAGTGGATGCCCTAAGGTCTGACAGACTAGCATTTTTTTCTTTTTTTTAATGTTGAAGTCTTGAACTGTTTGATGTGGAGTATAAATTTTGGCTCTGGAATTACCAAAATGAACCAGGCTTGGATGTACCAATGTTGTTTTCGAAAAAATTAGTTTTGCAATTTAAAAAAGCCTGGCGGTGCAGCTTGTTGCTCGTTTGACTTCCACCTCTATGCAATATTATAACAGCTAGATCTGTTGTTTTCAAAATAATTAATTTTGCAATCCAAAAGGCTTAAGAAAAACTAAAATGAGAAGAATGAAAAGGATTCATAGCCATACATTTTAAATAAAAGAGAGAAATTTAAGAGGAAATAGATCTATTTTTTAAAATGCATCTAAAATATATGGTTCTGGTTTCTTCTGAGAGCTTTCTCATTGTAATTTTTCTTCTCGTGGGGCATATGATGTGCATCGGGCCTACAAGTTAGAAATTCGAAGCTAACCGGATAGGTAGTCATCATTCTTGCCAAAAATTGGGCTCGTTCTCATAGTGTTCACCACCAATGAGTATACCTTGTACTTTAAGTTTGTTAGTTTTGCATGAAACTAGTATAAGATATAAAAATATGTTATAATACATATATGTAACTGATTTTCCATGATGATTTAGACTCAGTCTGAAAATGATCAATATATCCCCTCATGGAAGGGAGTACAGAGTCCAAGCTTAAAAGGCATTCAACTTTCACTATGCTCTTCCGTCAAAGATTATGATATTTGGAATATTTTTCTTATCAGGATTATATATTCGCGAATAGTTGACATGTGATCAATGCCAAAATTTTGAAAGTTGGGAATTTTAGATATTGCGACTATTCTTTGTTCTACGTATGGGCATCATAACCTGAATCGACCCAACGAAATACAAATGGGTAGAAATTGCCACATCTAGCTTAATTATTATTTAGTTTGTGGAGGCTGACCAACTTTTACATTTTCCTTTGCAGATTATACATTGCCTTAAAGGGTGCTGGTCTTCAGTTAGAGTTATGTATGTTGCGATGTTTTATAAGTTAGTTTGTTGATGTCCATTGAATAATCCTATGTTCTTTCTGTTGTCTATGCATCTCTTGTGTTTACTTTTATATGGAACTATGGAAGCCTTTAACAAGAACTTAATTCAAAAGTCAAAATCAAATTAAAACAAGTATAAAGGTGAATGTTACAAGTCTCAAGTCTAGTCAAAAAAGTCTTTCAGAGAAAGACCTATCTATTGCAACATTAAACACAAAATGAGCAACTGAAGTAGCTAATAATATGACTGCTTAAGACTAGATATATAAAGACTAAATTAGTTCTTGAAACACAAGGTTTTCACTAAACCATCCCATACGTCCATGCAACACTAGAAATAGCATAAACTTTCACCGGGCATTCAATAGTAGAGAGATCCTGTCAAAACAAACAAACAATCGATATTAGATTCGAGCCACAAAAAAAATAATCTAGTAGATTTTAATCAATATCATTTGTTGTGTATGTTTTAATTGTGCAAACTAATACCTTGCCACCAATTTCCTCTTGCAGCACTGCTTCTGTTAGGGTCTTCATGATTGCCTCCCCCTTTATTAAACTATTCAACCAAAAAACGATCAAGAAACACCGTTAGGTCAAAATCATAGCCATTTTTCATATTAACGGATTGATGCAATAGGTGTAGAACACTTCATATCAAGAGAATTACTCACGGTAGGCTGAGAGCAAGCGTTCTTGTTAGTTGGTGGATAAACATCTTGGCCGCCGTAGTAGATTGATGAACTTAAATTACTTGGTTGCTTTTTTGATGATGATTCTGTGTATTTACAATGAGATGTGTCTTTGCCTAAGCCCTGAAATATAAAGAATAATACTGTTTAGTTAAATGGTTTATTAGACTAAAAATATGGAGTACTATTTATGTACATGAAACAATTGCTTTAATCATGTATATGATGTAAGGAACACGAAAACATGAAGGGATATATACCATGGAAGAAGGGCCAAAAACTGCACCAAAATGGCCGGTTGAGGAGGCGCCATTGTCCTTAGGGCCAAATAGAGTATCAGTGAATGATGAAGACGAGGAACCACCCGATTGTTGCTTCTTGTTCTCCATTATCACTTGATGTTTTTTCTTATACAATATCTGACGTAACTGAATAAAATTTCTAAGATGAATCGCTATTAATTAACAGACAAAAGCTACTTTGCTCAAGTGATATACAGATGAGTATCTATCCGAGTATGGCAATGGAGAAGCAAAAGAGAATAGTTGAGATGGTTGTTTGATGTTGAACACAACAAATGGCTTTCACATATTTATAGGTCCAAAAAGGAATCGTGACATAACGTTTATCTTGTCTATTAAGAAGAGAGGGATGTTTTCCAAATTAACTATGAAAGTTTGAGTCCACTATAGAATCAAATGATTTTAAGCATGTTTTTCGTCTTTTCTAGCGTAACAAGTGGGGGTACGAATATAATATTTCCTATTGTGTTGACTTGCTATTGTGGAAATGTCCTCGTATACATTTCCCTCTCAACGCTTTACACATAAACCGTTTCACCTTTCAGCCTTCCTGCCTCTTGTTTTTAATTTTGCACCACCTCAATTCCAGCGGTTGACTTTATCTTTATCCCAAAGCGCTTCTACCGGCGTGACATTATTTTCACTAACACATATATGGTATATATACGCAGTGACGAAGCCAGGAATCTTCGCTCGGGTGGGCCGATAAAAAAAATAGAAGTTCAAGAAAATAAATACACTAAGTGTGAAACCTTATTACTAACATGCATTAATATCTAATAGTATAATAACCATTGATTTTTTTTATAAATTACGCTTCTTGGGATGGGCCAAAAGTAAATAAATGGGACTAAATACCTTACAAATATACAAGTTACATGCATGATATTATTGACCAAAATCCATTTTGGGTGGGCCTTGGCCAACCCAATCCATAAGCTGCCTCCGTCCCCTGTATATACGTTACTGTGATATTGTTGAGATTGTATTGTATAAATCATGCACATAATATAAAGTCTGATTGACTAGTAATTTTTTTTTTTTATTTTATTTTTTTTTTTTCTTTTTTTTTTTTTTTTTTTTTTTTTTTTTTTTTTTTTTTTTTTTTAATTGTGAAAGACCTTCAAGATGGTAAATTAAGTGCACCACAAAGAGCAAGATCACCCAATCACAACGTAATTATAAAACATGTAAAACTAATTAAGCGAAAAAAATGAGGGTACGTGATCACATCGTATTTGTTGCACCACAAAGAGCAAGAATGACTCAATCAAGTATTTTTTGTGAGGTTAGCATTTTTCCTTGTTTTGGTTAAGTTGCCGAGGCAAATAACACATAATCTTTAAGGGGTGTTTGGTTGGGGTAAATTCAAGATAATTGAGGGGATTTTAAATTAAAATTGCTTTAATCACCTTGTTTGGTTCACAATAAATATGTGGGTTCAAGAATTTTATTTGCATTAATGAGGCTACAAAATGGGCCATTTTAATTTCCTTCAACATGAGAAGCATTTTCATTTGCTTAGAATTTTAAATAGCACCATTTTCATTTGCTTAGTTTTTTTTAAACCAACAAGAAATACAATGATTGCAGAATAAGAAAAACACATCAAAAGAGAGCGGATGATGAGTGAGTAAACCACGATAAGTCGGTAAAGGTATGAAGGAAGGGTGAATATTGCATAGGGCCATAGAGGTTATAATAGTCCATGCAAACTAATTTTTTGTGTATAGTCCGTGTACATATCATATCATTTGTCATATTTTATGCAAGTGTCAATTTTAATAATCCTAAGTGGGCCATGGGTATTAAGTCTACAAGTTTAACTTCTAAGCTAATTGGATAAGTAGTCATCTTTCTTGCCAAAAATTGGGCTCGTTCTCATAATGTTCACCACCAATGACTTGCGTCTTTAAGTTTGTTAGTTTTGCATGAAACAAGTATAAGATAATGTATCAAAATATAGTAGGTACCCGCGCGTTGCGACGACGGATATCCTGAAATAAAATTTTCCGATGAGTCATGTATTTTAGTTTATTATGTTCTTTTTGACAATAAATTTACGGATATCAAAATTTTCGTTTAGCTCTTGTCCGTTCTAGCTCGAGCCCGTTGGCTCGTGTCCGTTCAGGCTCGAGCCCGTTTGGCCCGTGCCCGTTCGGGCTCGAGCCCATTTGGCCCGTTGCCCGTTCGGGCTTGAATATTTGTATAATGTGATAAGGTTCGGCCTTCTAGTAATTGTGTTTATATACTACGTGGTTCGTATTACCGTGAGTGTCAATGTGATAATGCACCCGGAAACTTTGTGTTATAAGAGTTGGTTGAATGCTATCACAAATATATGCCTGTATCACACTTTTCTAATATCTTATCATTGTAAAAGGGAGATGTTTCTTGAATAATAGCTGAATGATCATAACTGCACTATCTTTTTGATTTGAAGACAGATAATACTTTTAATTGCATTGTTAACATTATTATGGTGTCTTAAATTGACCCTCAACCCATAATATTTATTATATCTCTCTATCATTTAATACTATATATAAAAGATGTAGCATTTATAAACTCTGTATTGTATATGAAGTTTAAATATGTGAGTGGTCATTTCAGTATATAGCCTAAAACGCAAGCCTGAGATTGGTCTCGATAAATGATACTTGTGATGCTTGTAGAAATGTTGTAGTCCTGCTTATATTTTACGACCACGTATTTTACTATTATTTATAGGGTAACTAACGGCCTACACTTAAACCTTACCTACACTATAATATAAAGTATATATTCCAGAATTTATGAGATAATACATACCTAACTTATAGATGCTTCCAACCAGAGTAACAACAATCACATCATCTCATAGTTATTCGCCTTTTTGTCTCTAATTAATTTACAACATAGTAAATTTCTAAGTCCGGATAATGAATTATGCATCTAGTATCGGCTCCCCATCCTATAGAAGGTCTCCTTTATATCCATATAGATTTTTTGTGTTTGGCGGTGAAAGGTCACAATTATTTACTGACCTTTAGTATAAAAGTTTTGTTTATATAATATAGATCTTTCCACACTCTTTTGAATCCATACAGTGTGTACAGTCTATAGAAATTCTTTGATATATTGATCCATCATAGATTCTGACAAGCCTTTATTTGTAAGTCAAGTTGACATTCAGTTTGTATTTCATTGCATTCTGAACATATCTTGTAGAATAATTGAACCCTACTAGTTATAAATTCTTCATAAATTGAGCAATGCCTATCTCCTGATATAATATTGGGTGAGCTAATACCCATCTGCACTATGTGTGTAACCATTTTTCTAATATACTTTGGCATCTAAAAGGATTTTGGATATTGCTTATCGTTTGTACAGGTATTATGTCGCTCTATAAAACAATGAACCGCGACACAAAAACTTGAGTTCGGGTATTCGTTGAATATACCATCCATTCTTCACGATCGGTAGAGGCGTTGAAGCATTAACAACGTTCAGTTATAACCTTTTTTATGTCAAAGACTTCACTTTAGCATATTGTGACCATATTTGAAAACTTATGACGTCTTTTTAGGGATCATACCTGGAAATGCATAAAATACTTATCATCGGCCGCAATGTATGGATATATCCTTAAAAAACAGGATGCGAAATATAACTTATTCTACAACAATAATTATATGATCCTCT
>LBNU01000682.1:35601-66865 GCA_014162995.1 Artemisia annua | reverse complement strand
TGGGGATGGTAGTAACGATAAAAGAATTCTTGATGGAAGTAAGCCACTTGACGTGATAATGGTACATTTGAATATTGACTAGTGGGTTGCACCATTATCCATGTGTCGTCATTTGGTTGCCTTTGGAAGATGTGCGGGCTAACTCTTTCCTTTTTCATTTGATTGAAAATTTTCATTTTGCGATCTTGGAGGACCGTAAACAATCCATATTCATCCAATAAATCCATTGCAATGATAACCGGAAGCCTCAAATCATCATTAAGAAGATGCTCCTCACTTTTCGTTATAGGAAGTAAATCAATGGCTAACGACTCTTCAAGCATCTTTAAAATACCACCCACGAACTCAAAATGAAATGCTTTATTCAAGTCATGACCCCTTAAATCAAAGTAGAAATGTTCCAAGCTCTCTATCCCACAATCACCCATCAGGTAGGGCATACGACCATATGAAATATTTCCATATGGGCGTATGCTTTGGGCAGTGCTCACTCGAAGGTTGATATGGCCATATGAAATATTTTCATATGGTCGTGTGTACCCTGCAGATCCACAATCTTGAAAATTATCATTCTCACTTGAACTTTCAAAACTCTCAACATAATATAATGCGTCATCACTTTCCTTGGGATGTTTCATTGATCCCGAAAGATCAAATACCATTGATTCATCACCAAAACTAATTGTAGCCATCTTATCAAACACACTAGTCAAAGACTTCAAAGTGATGAGAAATGCTCTTTCGAGAATAAAATTTTGAAGTGGTGGAACATATGCGGTGTTTTCTTGGCAATTGGGTTGCATCTTTTCGAGTTGAGCCTCATTCCCGTTAAAACCTTCTTTTTCTTTCACAATTTCTACTTCCTCCACTAATTCTTCTTGAAACTCTATTCCACATTCCTCATTCTCAACAATAACCTTCTCAAGCATTTTCGATTTATTCTCTTCCTCCAAATTCATTTGCATTTCCCTTTGATCATTTTCCCCTATATTTAAGACATCTTTGAAGTCCTTAAGGTTTTGCGTATGTTGGCTAGGAAGATCATCTCGAGGTCTCTCTTGAAGCCTTTTTGAAATGTAACCAATTTGATTTTGTAACTCGTGAAGAATGGCTTGTTGGTTTAGGAGTATAGAATCAGTTTCGTAGTTTGTGGCTTCTTGAATGGTGCAAAACTTACTCATCACATCCCTTGAAGGATCATTATGTGGAGTTGGTTGTGGTGTTGGGTTTTGTGTATATGGTGTTTGTTGTTGGTTTTGATGAGTTGTACGGTATTAGTTTTGATTGGGGTTCTGGAAGAAGTCGGGTGGATGTTGAGTTTTGTTCAAACAATATGAGGTATTGGGGAGTTTCTTCCAATCTCCATTGTGAGTACATCCATAAGTATTATCTTGGGGCTTGAAATGATACTTTCCTACTCCTTGGCCCATATCTTGGAACTTGCTAGAAAAACCATTGGAGAACCCATTAGAATTGAAATACCCATTCCTTTCACATTCTTGAGTTGCATGCGTTCCTCCACTTTCATCACAAAGTTCTTGAAACACATTCATCGCCTTTTTCATGTTTTCAAATTGCTTCCCAAGGGCTTGAACTTGTTGAGTTAGAGCATTTATGGCATCACTTTGACATGAAGTACTACCATCATTTGTAACTTGAGGTTTATCATGTGACGGCCGTATTTTAGAAATATTTTCAATAATCCTCAACGCTTCTTGAGTATTTCTACAAAACAAATTTCCTCCCGCCGCCAAATTAAGTGAATTTTGACCAACTTGATTTAAGCCGTTGTAGAAAGTGTCTATTTGATAAAGGGTTGTAAAACCATGATGTGGACACTTTCTCAACAAATCTTTGAATCTCTCCCAAGCTTCCTTAAAGGTCTTATTGAAGGCTTGACGGAATTGGCTAATTTCATTTCTAAATTTGATGGTCCTAGAATATGCTGGAAACAGTACCTGACGGCGTCACGTTCTGCTGTGTGACGGCGTCACGCTTTGACAAAGAGATGGATATGAAGTTTACATGAGACGCCCCAGAGAGTTTTTGTGACGGCATCACGCTTTGTGACGCCTAGGCCGTCTTGTTATGTGGTAAAGGGAGACGGCCTGGAAGAATTATAAGGGGACGGCGTCAGAAGTGGATCTGAGCAATCCGAATTATAGTTTGGCGACGAGGTGACGGCGTCACACTCAATAACGTGACGCCGTCAGCTTGTAAAATCTATATATACTTTTCTAATTTTCATTCATTAGTGTGCAACTTTTGGGAAAAACCCTAGCTCGTATTCTACAGTATTTTTAAGTGTTTTTCACCCTTGAAACCTTGATGTTTAATTAAAGATAAGTCTTCTTCCAAATCAATCAATATGTCTATGTGTTGTTTGATTATATCTTATGCTTGTCTTTCAATTAACATGCTAGGCTAGGTCTTTATTGTGTTTGCTTAGATCTAATGAAACCTAGCTATTGATTATATGTTGTTGGTTTGCTTGTGATTATTGTGGTTGGGTGAAGTCGATGTTAGGCTTAAGAAAACTGGCTAACCTCCTATACGGTAACTTGCTTGAACGTCTTAAGAAACATGAATCGGATGTGTACTACGATTTTTGGTTGTATTTAATGCATGGAGCGATTCTAATGATCCCATGTTAGGAGCTTAAATCGGCTCAGACATAGGAGTGAAGTAGGAGCTTATAGAGTTAGGGAGGATCGTACACGGCCCTACGAATGGTTTAAAGGAATACAACCCGTCATCCACATAATCACAACAAACTAATTAACATATAAAAGATAGCTAGGGAGTAAGGAAATCTAAGTAAACACATATTTCTCATTTATAAGTTTCACAACTACTTTAATTTTCTTGTTATTTAATTTTATTTGCAAAAGTAGATATTTGGGTTAGTTGGCTAGCAACTAATTCTGCCCACTCCTTCCAAAACCGAGATTTTTACTTGCTTTCATAAAACATAAAAATACAAAAAGAATCATCCCTCAACCCTTAGACCTAATTAGAGTAGCTTTTCAAGCCTAACGACACTATTCCCCGAGAGAACGATCAATCCCCCGGTACTTGCCACTTCACTATACTACATCGGTCAGGTACACTGCCTGGTGGGGGTTGTAAGCTTCTCAAGATCCCTTCAGAGGTAAAACCTAAGTGCATAGGTTGCAAAACCCACGCATCAAATTTATTCACAAACTTTGAAACCAAATCATTCCACGAGGTAGTCGAATTTGGAGTTTCATTTTCTAACCATTCCCTAACGGCCCTTCAAGTGAAAATGGAAACAAAATGAGTCTCACGACATCTTGAGGTACTTGATTCAACTTAAAGGTTTGGGTGATTTGGGTGAGTTTTCTAATGTGAGAGTATGGATCGTCATTTTCAAATCCATAAAAAGGTTTGGTGCTTATAAGGGTTAGTAGTTCGGGTTTCAACTCAAATTCGCTAGCTAAAACAACGGGAACTACAATAGCATCTCCAATATCTTCGGTTGGTACTTGAAGAAGTTCTTCCATGGGTCTCAATTGATCACCCATAGTGTTATCCTCTATATGTTGATTGTTTGGTGGTGGTTGGTTTTGGTTATTTGTTGGTGGAGATTTGTCATAAACTCTATATCTAAATTCGGACCCGATGCATCCATTTGCTCAATTTGACAGAAATTCCAAATCGCTCTCAACCTTTGATGAAGAACTCTTTCCGGATTGGATAAAGGACTTGGAAAATCTTCGGGTGGATTGTTTCGGATCATGCACTACAAAACTAAAACACAAGGAAACACACGAAATCCAAACACAATAATATATATAAAAAGCAAGTAACTTCTTAAAGAATAAATTCTTCAAGAAGGATCAACTAAACTACAAAACTAGTAATCTTTTTCAAAAGATGATTTATGGCTCCCCGGCAGCGGCGCCAAAAACATGATGTGCGTTTTAATACTTGTGAAATAAAATTTGGAAATTACCAAACTAGAGACTACACACAAATGGCAAGTGCACCAATCGTATGTAATAAAGTAAAGTAAGGACCGGTTTTATCGTCCCAAGGAAGCCAAAATCAAATCAAGATACTTAATGTTTGTTTTATATTTAGTTATGAAATGGGTTTTTGTTTTGTTTTTGTAAACTATTAAAATTAAGCTAAGGTAATTTAAACTAAGAACAGACTTTAAAAACACTTAACTAATTAAAGTTCGAGAAACAATAAGCTAAAAAGAATGCTTGCTTAGATAGACTTCACTTGGGTTGGATAATACTCAACATAGTGCAATTGTGCGATTTGGGTTACAAATATGGTTAGACTTTGAGGGTCTTCATCGTCTACCCCTAACAATCATTGGAAAGTGCCACAAGGGTCTTTGTAAACACCACCTCAAATTATGCTTTTAAAACCAATCTTTGATTCCACAAAATGTTTGATATTTAGGTTCCAATCACACATATGGTCATATGTGCAACTAAACAATGTCCAAAACTATTAGTTTACCCCCAACAAATCCCAATAATCCTTGGTCTAGATTAAGGTTTTCACTAAGCATAGACAATTAGTGAAATACAAATGATTTTCAAAAGAAGTTGGTCTACAAGCTTAATCCAATCATTCATAGAGCTATTAGTTGATAAACACAAGCTTTGAATAAAGAAAACATCAAAACATTCATTTCATCAAAAACCCCCAAATGGGTTTTGCACAATCATACCATGTTTATATTATCCAACCACAAGCTACATATAATCTAAGCAAACACTAAGAAACTACTCACTCATATGGGGTGAGCCAAACACAAAATCAAAAAAAACAAAACAAATCATAATCAAGTTAAAAAGTTTAGAATTAACCAATGAAAAGATAAAATGTTTGGATGGATTGGATTGTGTTATTCTCCTTTTCAAATGCTTCAAAAAGCCCCAAAAATCTCCAAAGAAAAGATAAGAGCCGCCACTTGGTTGTGTGTGGAAGAGGATGCTCAAGAACCCTAATTTTCATGGCTTTTATAGGAGTTGCAGGCTTGCAGCTGTCATCCATACGGCCATATGGAATATTTGGTATGGCCGTATGGTCTTCACATCAATTTTTTCACTGCAGGCACCATACGGCCGTATGAGATATTTGGTATGGCCGTATGGGTCTTCCAGACTCTAAGGTGTCCACTGCAGGCTCCATATGACCATATGAAATATTTGATATGGTCGTATGGTCTTCCATCAGGAGCAAATCTTGAAATCTTCGATGTAATTCATCTCCAATCCGATCCATCCGCATCAAATCATCAAACTAACCTTGCAAAACAACTTTTAACATAATTAAGCATATATTTCATCAAACAAGAACTAATATAAGCCTAAATCATGAGATATTGCCTCGTAAAATAAGGATGATCTATGCAATATCAGCCGTACTCCGTAGAAAGTACGCCGTACTTCGCGTAGATTCAATCTCATTTACCCGCCAAGCAAGTACGTCACACACAGTCCTAAGACCGGCATACTTGGGTCTTTCATATTTGTATTTTCATTCCAAGTCCTTCCTTTTATCGTAGTTGTTACTTTATCGTCCTTTAAGTGGTGTTTCTTACTTCCTTCTCTCGTTCAATCCTGCAACCAGATTAGTACCAATTCTACACAAATAACATGATATTCTATGTAATATAATAGATATATAATATATAATCGATGGGATAAATATGTATAATAAGAGCGTTATCAACTTGCTATGTTCTTTGATGATGGTCTCAGTCTTCTTGCCACTTTGATTGGTACTCCTAAAATGCTTGATGCTTACACTAGTCAAATGTGCATGGAATCTTGGGGCCATTGTAGTTTTGCTAGGTGTTTGATTGAAGTAAAGGCAGATGAGGTGCTTAAGGAAAGTCTCACTGTTGAAATACCCCTACTTGATGGGTCAGGTTCTACTATTGAAAAGGTTCGTGTTGAGTATGAGTGGAAACCGCCTCGATGTGACACTTGTAAGCTATTTGGTCATACTCTAGATAATTGTCCTAAATTTGTTCCTCCTCCAGTTCAGCCTACACATAAGGATAGTGATGGTTTTCAGACGGTCAATCACAAAAACAAGGGTAAGAATGGTAGCCAAAGTGGACCGGGTAATGGTTTTACTAAACCTATTGTGGGTCCTAAATTTAGGTATCAACCTAAAGTGCCTCCTCCTGAACCCAAGAAGGTGGATACTACAAAGAAGAAGGCTGTTGATGTAGTTAGTACAAGTGGGACGAAGATTGCTACATCAAATACGTTTGAAGCCCTTAATATGATCGATACTGATGAATATGGCATTCCTACTGATGTCGTGGCTAAGGATGGGGCTGAATTGGATTATGGCAGTACAATGAAAGTTAAGGAGGCTGGTCCTACTCCTATTGTTGAGACAATTGTGGAGCTTGAAAAGCTAATAATTGATGGGAAAGCTACTCTTGTGGATGATGATGGTCATCCTATTATAAAAGTTGATAATCCGGGTAATAAAAATGGGCTAAGGTGGATGGGTCTCAAAAGACTGTTAGTGTTGTGAAAGAGAAGGTGCATGCCGCGGCTAGTATGTCTAGTTCTTCTTTTTCTCCGTCTACTTCTGCTACTAAGAGGGTTAACCCATTCTATAAGGTGGGAGAGATTGTTGATTCCGACAGTGATAAAGAGGAGGTTGTGAACACTTTTGATGAGTCAATGAACCTATTTGGCGGTGGTCACGATCGTGAAGATGATTATGACTATAATTATGATGACTATGCGGATCAGGTATACGATCTTCCAAGGAATTTGGATGCTTTTTATGACATGTATGGTACTAAACTCCAAGGCCTTTGTAGGAAGTAATTTTGTTTTCATATAAATCTAATGTTATCTTTTGAGTAGTGATTTATTTTCTTGTTTAGAGAATAGGAAGTATCTTGTTATGTAAGCTTTTTCGCCTATGTAACGGGCTGAGATATGGGATTCACCCATATCCTTTGTACTTAAACGTTTTTTGGAGTAATATATTTACCGGGTCTGTTGACCTTTTACCCAAAAAAAAGACTTCTCCTTCTCAACAGTTACCTTGGCACAAGTCTCATTTAGACTCCTCACATGGGCATCCAGCCTCTGCCTGTCCGTTTCAGCAGTCTGCGTTACTTTCCTCAAACGGTTCACCTCTAAGCCAACCTTTTGGAAAACTCAACTTTTCCCAGGAGGAACGCGTACTTTTTGTTGATATTTGTAAGGCCACGGTCGAATGTAGCAAAACTCTGACCAATATACCTTTGGGGAAACTTGGCTCGACGAGCAAGAACACAACTGACTTTGTATAAGCTCATACAAAAGGACCAGTAACACATATATCACTCGTCTTTAAACCGGGACGGAAGGTTAGAGCAAACTTTTCCATGTCTTGAAGAGTTATGGGCGCCCTGCCCTATAGGGTGGACGCAGTCCTCTCACCTTCACCACCTCAAAGACTCAATCCACTACCCGGAATAACCATTTTACCCTAGGATGCATCTTCCCCTAACAAGATTCATATATTGTCTCAAGCAAGAACACTTAGAAATAATGACATAAACAAATAAAAGAGCAAGAGTGATTATATCTACATCACCCTAAGCATCACTTGTCCCAACGGTAGCTTTTTTTCCCTCTTATATTTCTTCTTCTATTTTTTGGATGGTCTCGACCCAAATCCCATGCCACCTTCAGCATCAGCTGTCTACTCAACCTCTTCATCATCATTTGAAATTGGATACATAGTAATAAGAGGGATAACATTCTGGGGCACATGTAAAGTGGATGAAGGGATAGATTCCTCAACTTCTATGGAAATCCTACTTCCACCAGCGTCATTGGCACCAGGCTCGTTACCCTGACGACTCTTCTTCCTTACCAAATGCAAAGCCATGTGAATCTCGTACTTTGCATCTTTTGTCTTATGATCAACCTGAGGAGCATTACCAGGGCCATAAGCAGCCTGGAAGCATCACCTTCGGGCATATACAAGGGAGGGATAGGGTTACCTTCGGCCTCTAGATTCACCGGGGCAATAACTGGCTAAGAATCCTCAATAACATTCTCATCATCATAGCTAGTAATCAAGGAAAGGACATACATTACTTCAAAAGCAAACAAAAACACATGGTCAGTTCGAACACAATACTTAGTCGAGACACAAGAACATGGATTATGAATCAGGATTTCACCACTGCCACCTCTGCAAAGCACAGGGATAATCCCATCTTTCCAATACTGGCTCAGGTTAGCTTGAACCAACATACCCTCCTTCATAGGTCTCCGGTACACTTTTAACTGGCTTAAACAAAACAAAAAGGTACAACGCTCATCACCAGCCGATATACGTGGCGGGTTCTCTAAATCAGGCCTTACCCTATTGCTTAACCTAGTATACCGGTCTGGTAAAAAGGTCTTAGGCACCTCTATCCACTCCCAGTTTTTGTGCTACCCTGAGAATCCCTTTGACAACCCACAATGGGAAACCTAGTATCGCTCTTATGCCTTTTCTCTATAGACCACCAAGACCTAAGTTTTCTAAGGCAGAAAATTTGGCCAAAAACAAGAAGGTCGGGCAGGGCATTCAGCCAAAACATGCAATGATAAAGGCATTAAGTATTTGGTAACTCATGGGATGCATTTGCGAAAATGCAACATTATAAAAGTCAAAGACTTCAAAGTAAAATTGGTGCAAGGCGATCCCGACGTTACAGTCACGAGCATATTCCAAATAGAAAGCTATCATACGTGGTGACGGCGGTTGGTAAGCACTCTCATTGCCTTCAAGCACATGAGGGAGAAATCGCAAGACCCACTTATGATCAACCATAAAATTGTTATACTTAATAGCTTTAACCCAATTGGGTTTATCTTTAACAATCGTGTTTTCACCACAAGACATTACACAAAATGACAACAGTACAAAGGCAAAAATGAAGTAAGAAAAAAGTTTTCCTTGCTTCAAGAAGACAAAACTAACCTTGATTTGTCATTTTCCTTAAACACTTTATCAATACCCTTGCTTTAAAGGGTTTTTTAGTTTTGGCCAGAATAAGATCAATCGAAAAAAAGGAGAGGAAAATGGAGAGTTTTTTGTTTTGTGTGAAGTAAAAAGTTTAAATGTAATTCCCAACAAGTTACAACCCTATTTATTGTCAAAGAAGGTAAGGTTAGTGGATTACACTTGGCAACAGCCCAATGGGCCAACAAATCCACGTCACACGTGTAATGTTCATGCCTTGGGAGACACGCGTACTACTGATGTTACGCTGAGATCACGGACAGTCGAAAGGGATTCACACGCCGCAAAACCGGCTGACTGACCAAATTCAAATCATTTCAAAAAGATTCCTTATATTTTCCATGAAAACATTAAATGTTGTTTTACCCTGATACGGCTCAAAGCCACTAAGGTATAACTTGCCTTTTTACAATGATTATATGCATGGCCCGTCGCGGCCTGTAAGCGTATCGGTTAGGGGGCTCCATTATCAACCTGATAAAACGATTTAATAGTCTGGTAATCACTATTATTAGTCCAGCATCATACCATTAGATCATGATATAATACTAGACTAAAAGATTTGATAGTGTATAAATATTAGTGACCCAAGCCCACTAATAACACGCCAAATTCAAGCCCATTATCGATACTCAATAAGGCCCATTATCACACTTGATAAGCCCGATCACATTCCCAGGCCGCACATGGCCTGGGAAAGCCTCTCAGGTCGTATAGCATGCACGCATGGAACAACTGTCTCCCCGACTGTCAATAACAGTTAAGATGTACTATCTGACATATGATAATGGGAGATACAAGACCAAGAATATGAGAGACAGGCATGACTTGGTGCGAGCCTGTGAGAAGATGCCACCTGTCATTCTTGTGGCCTGTCTACAGCCATTGATCATCCACATATGGTTTATCTTTAAACCCTAGATACTTATCTATAAATAGAAGGTATCACACACACAAAAAAGAGATCATTCTCTATACACTCGTTACACTATTTCACGCAGTAAAAACACACACACATGGTTTGTTTGAGTGTTACCCAAACATCTTGATTATTAGTCATCCTTTTGGGTCTTTGCCATTCTACACGAGACACCAAACAACACAACTATCCCAATTCACTCTTAATCACGTTTTACATACCTTACTTAAGCAGGCACGACAAGAATCATTTATGAGATTGTTAAGTAACTACATGGATTATGTATGGACATGTTATGTAATTTTTTGTTGAACAAACAATCTCTAGATTTAACTCATGACCTTTTTTAATAATTGCAAGTAACGACATTTTGCAATGTTTCTAGGATTGTTTTCGCATCACAGGTAAACTGGAGGGACATTTGTGTACTATTTCATTACACAAATAGTCTTTAGATTTAACTCATGGATTGTTTTCTGCAATCGCAAGGAAATAACAGACTTTTTTTTTGCAATTTTTTTAGGACTGCCGCAACGTATTTTTAACTTTTTTCCACAACTTTTATTGCAGTAATTTCCTCTCGAAAATTGTTATATTAATATTAATATATAACTTTTTGTTAGATCTTTTAATTAAGAAAGTTACAATAAATTATTTAGTTATCAGTTGAAGTTCTCTAATAATTACAGTTACCAGTTATTGATTTGTTGTGGTTTTCTTACCAAAAAGTAGGGTTGTAAACGAACTTAACATCCAGTGAACATTTCATGAACCGTTCGGTAAAAAGTTCGTTTATGTTCGTTTATTTTTTAAATGAGCGAAAATGAACAAGATTTTACGTTCGTTTAGTTAAATGAACGAACATGTACAAAAGTCGCGTCCGTTTATTTATGTTCGTGAACGTCCGATTATGCGTTCGTTAACGTTCGTTTATGTTCATTTATTTATTTATGTTCATATATCATGTCTTTAATTGTATAATTTTAGAATTGGTTTGTTTAGACAAAAAAAACTTATAAAACAATATATTGTGCATAATTTAATAGAGTTTTTTTTTTTTTTTTCCTTTTTTTTCTTTTCCTTTTTTTTTTCTTTTTTCCTGTCTATTGTTCTATCATTATGTTCGATCGTTTATGTTCGTTTAGGTTCGTTTAGTATCTTATTGAACGAACATAAATGACATGAACACACTCATTTTTTATAATAAACGAACATGACAAGAGAAATTTGTCTGTTTAAGTCGTTGTGTCGTTTATTTGTCGGTTATAAATTAAATGACCATGAACGTGGACAAGTTTCGTTCTTTTTCGTCCAGTTCGCTTACAGCCATACCAAAAAGTGCTACTATAGAGTGACATGGTGTGTTATTTTTTTCTTTGAAGATGCTAATCTATATTATATTACATGTAAAGAGAAAATATCAAATTTTGGTATTAATTAAAAAATTACTGGTATAAAATAATTAATGTTGTTTGATTAAAATACTTTTACTAATAACAAACAATACAATTTATTAATAACTTAATGCTTAGCTACAATTTAGTCACAATTTTTTATATTCTCACTTACATCCATATATACAAATATATAAAATAAATATACACATAAACAAATTGACGTTAATATATAATATCGCGGGTACGCACGGTTAATTGTATAGTTTATTAAAAGAATACATTTTTTTTCATTTTTTCTTGCAAAAAACACTTTTATATTTGCTACAACAAAGTTGAAGAAAAATGATACAAAATTAGGTCAAGATCATATCATTTAGACTATATGTTAAATGAAAAAGAATTTAAGACAAAAACTGAAAAACAAGAAAACTGCGTATACTTGTTGTAATTCAAACACACAGTACAAATTACAATGTTAAGAAACCCAAAGTTTAACTCTCCTAGAAGTGATATTGAAAAGCATTCCGGTAACTCAATGCAACCGTCCATTGAAAAAATTTAAGCTTGATTAAAAACACCGCTCAAAACCAACCTTTTTAATTATCCTTAAAATAATAGATATTTCTGGATAAAGTGTCATGACAATTGACATGACCATGATCCTGAACCACATCTAGAACATAAAATGTCGTGACATGCACCCATCTAGAAGCGCATGTATGCTACCAACTAACATGATTCTGGCTCCAACCAATATAACTACTACTACATATACTTTTAAAAAGATTGCAATCTACGTGTTTTCTAAATTATCCACACAAGTTTGAGGAGATCGAGATTATCTACAACTAGGAAGTTTGTGTCTGAATGGTACTCTATTTTTTTTTGAGAAGTTTTTTAATAAAATAGTTATGAGGTCAATTACTGTTTAGGACATGTGAGGTAGTTTGGTGTGTATATTGTAAAATAATTAGTCACCAACGTAATTTTAGAGAGCTTGTGACAAAATTGACATTTTGTGATTTTTGTAAAAACACAACAACAACATACCCAATTCGATACGGTGTATAAAAAGGTAGAAAGAGAAAGTTTTTATAAGAACCACTTGCTTACTTTTATAATTTCAGTTATTAATTTAATTTCTATACTTTTTATAAATTGAAGATTTTTTTTTTAATCAAATACAGAAACTTTCCATGTCTTTTAAGTGAACTTGAAGAATACTTGTTATTTCATTTTATTAGATAAAGACATAACATTTTTAACTTGTACTTAAGCTAACTTAAAATTTTATTACATAATTTGTATTGCACAACTCGTCGTTCTCCGCCTTTTCGACCTTCTCTACTTCTCCGAACAGAGCGGTTTGGGGCGGCTTTTGGCTAAAACCAAAACTTTCGGTTTTTAAGAATTATAAATCGTTCAGTTTCCTTTTCTTTTTTTTTTCTTTTTTTTTTTTTTTTGTTTCGGCTTTTTGATCTTTTTCTAATAAACCAGTTCGGTTTCAGTTTTTTTTTGGTTTTTTCTTATTTTGCGTTATTATTTACCAATTTGTTAACTCGAAAGCTATGATCCATCACAATTTAACTTGTTTTGTCAGCCACTAAGGCGTACATTTAGTAAGTTTTTATATAAATGTATTTTTCAACTAACATTATCCATATAAAATTTAAAGTAGCATAACATTTAACAATCAGAAGCATAATGTTACGTCTTCGAGATCCAGAAGGTTTTCTTTCAAAGAAATATTTATCTTCTAGAGGCGGAAATATTGAATATATATTAGGGTATGGAAACTTAAGCACTATAAGAAATTGTGAACTAAAGTATGTGAAAAAGGATATGTACACAGATTTTTGATGATTAAGTATCAAGTCTTATATAAATATAAAATTGTTTATAAAATCTGAATGATAGATAACAGCGAGGCTGGGCACTTTTTTCGGTCCGGCTTTTCATATGCAACCGAATCGTCCCAAATATTTGGTTTTTTTAAAAATCAAAATCGCACAATCGATTTTTCAATCGGTTTGGTTTTTTGATGGGTTTTTTTCGATCTTTTAGTTTCGGTTGATTTTTCGATGTATGTTCTCACCCTTGCCATGAGGACACTATTGGCGTGCACCATTGACCTTCCATTTACTATGTTGTTGGATATTCCCCTTGGTTTTGCATTATCGCCTTTATTTTGTTCAACAAAATGAGTACTTGTTTTCTTGTCAATAACAACTTCAACTTTATTTCATTTTAAAAAAAAGTAACTAAATTAGAATGCAATTTTGTTCAAAAGTTTTTGAAGCAGTACGTGTCATTCAAATACCGCTAGCTCCAAAACAGGCAACAGACATTTGGGTGTATACGAAATCAAAATAGCTCAAACTGGTCAAATTGAAGCATTTTGAGTTGTTAATTTGGTCGTGTGTAGTACTTTATTCTCGACGAAACTCACTCAAACCGGCCCTAGCTAATCAGATTAAATCGGACAGTATACACCTCTAGTCAAACCTAGTATTATATAAATAAATAAAAAAGTACATTTTTGGGACTTAAATCAATTTGGTCGAATTCTATGTTAATGGCACCATTATTGGTATTTTCCTTTGAACTTTCAAATTTCAATGAACCTGGTGGCCTTGAATGTTTATTTTCCATTTTGCCATTAATAACCCACTCTTTGACTAAAAAAGTCAATCATTTCGGAATTCTAGAAACATAGTCAACCCTACATAATAGAAAGTAGAAACATCGTCATTGCTCACGCCATCACCCCAACCACGTTCATCCTCACATGTAAACACCAAGATACATACGTGCATGTTTCATGCAATACTATCATATATATAAGTTCAAGCATAACATAAACTTAATTAAAACACTTTACAAAACAACTTGCAAACCTTATTTTATAAAACTAACTAGTAACATATTAACATGAAGAGATCATGGAATGATGATCGTGAGATCGAAAACTTGGCTATGGCAAATTGCATGATGATCCTCAATCGTGTTGGTCAAACCAATTCAGATTCAAGTAGGGTTTTCAGATGCAAGACATGCAACAAGAAATTCTCGTCTTTTCAAGCGCTTGGTGGCCATCGTACAAGTCACAAGAAGCCTAAGTCAAGTGAGGACATAGGCGCAAAGGTGAAGACACACGAATGTTCTATTTGTGGATTGGAGTTTGAGCTGGGGCAGGCGTTGGGTGGTCACATGCGGAAGCATCGTGATAGTGTGGTGGAAAAGAGTGTTCGGGCTAAAGTGGCGGTGGTACCATTGGTGGTGGATGGTGCGACGAAAGGGTTGTTTTTGGATATGGATTTGAACTTGACACCGTTTCAGAACGAGTTGAGAATATGGAGTCGTAGTAGTGGAATGGCTGGAATTGCTATTTAGTTGTAACTTCATTTTTCTTTATATGTTTTTGGTAGGATTTAAGATTAGTTTATATAATTCTTATATGAGGATGATGTAAATATGTAGATTAATTCATACAGATTTAATGCAAAAATATATGTACGATAACACTATGCAATTTGGATGTGGGTTTCGATGGAATTGATTATATATTACTCCGTATTAAATAGTTATATTAATATGCTGTAACCTCTTAAGTTATGTTAAATCATACCTCAAGGCTCAAGCCATTCCAATTTCATAAAAACAGCTTAAACTCCAATGTTTGATATACTTTGGTTCTGTACTTTAGCAATTAATTAGGTTTTCTATATATATATATTACGACTCCAACCAAGAGTAGAGGAAGGAAATGAATCAATCAATGGATTTGCAGTGAAAACCTCAAAGGGGCAGAGTGTACTGGTGGGTAATTATTACTTACATTCTTCGGTGGAGACCAAAATTCTATCCACGCAAGCTGCAAATTTGGGACCAACACTCCCCAGCTCACTTTGTTTAGGAGGACACTCTTCTGAGTGAACCGTTCCACATATTATCGTCGGAGCGAGGCATGTGAAGCAGTCAACATTTGCCGGTTCTCTAGTAAATGGAGAAATTGGATCAAAGCTTGTCTTAATTCGGCATATGCCTCGGTTCTCATAAATGGTTCCCCATCCAAAGAATTTAAAGTTGAAAGAGGTCTTAGACAAGGTGACCCCTATCTCCTTCCTTTTTATTTTGGCGGTTGAAACTCTTAACGTGATTCTTGTTGAAGCAAAAAATTAAAACATCTTTCATGGTATTGAGGTGGAAAAGACAAAACATACATCTCCCATCTCCAATTTGCAGATGATGTTTGATTATGGGTGAATAGTTAACCAACGCCAAGAATTTATTTAGAATCATCACTTGTTTTCACCTTGCTTCCGGCCTCAAGGCAAACTTCAATAAAAGCAAGTTTTTTTTGGTGTTGGTGTAACCCCGTTGGAAGTCAATCTCCTACACTCTTGATTGGTTGCCAACCATCTCAATTCCCTTATATCTACTTGGGTCTCCACATAGGTGCAAATATGTCTAGATGTGCAAATTGGTCCTCCTCTAATAGACCGTATTCTCAAACGCCTTTCAAGATGGAAATCCAAGACTATCAATTGGTGGTCGTCTTACTCTCATTAAATCCATTCTTAGTGAACTTCGCGTCTATTACTTCTCTACTTTAAGGCCTCAAAAAAGATAATAGATAAGCTTGCAAAATATAAGAAGAAATTTCTTTTGAGGAGGCTCTTGGTCGCTAAAAAAATTTCTTAGATTCCATGGGACAAGGCTTTATCTCCTCTCAATCAAGGAAGTCTTGGCATTTATAGCCTCAAAGTGAGTAATCTATCTATGTTAATCAAATGGTGGTGAAGATTTTGTTAGTTTTGCGGATAAAAATTAATGTCATATGTCGATTCGAATACGAGACTTCGGGATTGCACACATTACGTATGAGTTTCAATGATTAATAATTATTATATTGAATTATGAATAATTATTAATTTCACAAATAAAACACATAACGGTCGTTAGTACTTAACGGAAATGTGACTAACGGACGTTAGACGAAAGAAGAAGGACTAGCTTGTAAATAGTAGCCAAGAAGGATCCGGATTGGACCTCTTGGGCTTTATTCGGCTGAACCCAACCCATAGGGGTTTAGGGTTTGTTGTCTTGTGCTCCAAGATGTGAAAGAGTATAAATACAAGGCTCTTGTATTCATTCTTTTCATATCTTGATTCACTTGCAATCATAAACTTCTTCTTCTCTTCTCTTGAGCCTAGAAATCGAACTACATCCTTATAGGATTCCTACTAGATTTCCTAAGCTCAAAACAATCGTGTTTAGTCGATCAACTACACCCTTCTAGGGTTCCTACGCGATCTTCTAAACTCAATATTGTGTTTGGATTGTTTGTGATCAAGAACCTAGCTTTTCACATTGAAACGCTACTAATATGTGTGTACAAGAACGAAGAACAAACACATTATTGTTTGTTGATTTGGTGATTCGATTAGGGTTTCTAATCAATTTGTTAAACCCTTACTTTTAGGGTTTAGGGTTCTTGTTCTTGATTCAATTGATTGATTGTTTCGCTAGAAATCACTATGGTACGCATATCTTTTATATTCGGTTAATTATTACATGTATTATGATCCTTACTTTCGCTGCATGCTTTGATGATGTTACTTGTTTATATAAATGTTATGATATTCAAATTCCAACAGTGGCATCATGAGCCGTTAATACGATGTAATTAATTACCGAAACACATAAAATTGAATCGTTTATGATTATTACATGTTTTGGTGTTCTAAGGTTTTAAAAATTTAGTAAACCCTAATTTTTTTTTAAATATGGGTCGATTCTCATTATTTTATTAGGGTTTTAGTTTTTGTAAAACTTGTAGAAACCCTAGGTTGCATGTAATTTTTATGTGAATTTTAATGAATATGTGCTATATGTCATTAATTGATATGCGATCTTAGACTTGATTATTGTTAATAATAAGTGCTATGTGGGAATCCAAGATGAAAACATGCATGTTTTGTCATGGATTATGATGATTTTGTAGTAATTGTTATGTGTTATTGAGATTTCATGCTAAAATATGCGATTTGTACTAATTAATTAGGGTTTTTTAGTAATAAAATTGTTTGACATGTTTAAGTTACTAAAAAAATTAATTAATTATGTAATTAGGGAAGACCTAAAATAGGGGAAGACCCTATATAAATCGTGTATATTAAATCGATTGTGTGTTTTAATTGATTTATTTTGCATGTTCATTATTTAAGTTGTCTAATTTTATTTAATTATGTATTTGTTTATATATGTTTGTGACATGATAGTAAGCAAAAGGGTAATTTCAAAATAAAATTATAAAATGGACTTAATAATGGTGAAATCTTGTTTTGAGCTTTAAAAATCTTAAACCTTTAATTGATTGATGCGACTGTACTAATAATGGTCGAAACGGCGGACTTGAATTGACAAACTGTGTGGTGGGTTCTAGTAGAAACGGGTTTTTTTAAGAGCTTCGCGCCTACCTAGTTTCTACGCCCGCTTGTGCGTCAAGGAGAACTTACCGTAGTACAACCATTATATTAGTACGAAGCATCTTAAGGCAATGTTGTAATTTCTCAACGCCTCAATTAAAACTTTATTGATTTATGCTCATGTAAAGAAATGAATGAGTAAAAGTTTTTGGATTTGTAACATATGATACAAGATGAATGCATGACATCTTTGTTCATATTTTTGATTACACACATCAAAACCACTACCCTTAAAATTAAGTCAATGCCATCTAGTTAAGGAACACTTGAAGTTGTTAATCCGGTCATGTGAGAGCTTGGACTAGATTACAATGGAAAGGTAAATTCATACTTTCATTACTTGCAGATCAACTGGGGTAATGGAATTATGGAATTTACATGTTTTTTAATTAGACAACTTAAATTGAGTAAAGTGATAGCTTGGACTCAAGGCATGAGATGGGGATAAAACATGCTTACATTGCAACTGAAGTTGGCAAATATGTAAATCGCATCATTTCTAGGAATTGCAATTTGTATATTGGCAATTGAGGTTCGACTCGTACCTTATTGAATGCTTTTATCACTAGCAGATCAACTGATGTGATGAAACTATGTCAATTTGGATCCTAGTTTTCAGTGAAAATTAAATGGTTATATGTATATTTACCATGGGTATTTACTTTTCTTGGAAATGTATTATCGAAAATACTAAAAATTGAATTTTGTTAATTCTTTTAAATGTATTAATGCAACGTTAAAACCGTAAACGTGGTTTGGTCTTAAATTGGTAAATTGATCTAGTTCTGCTTTCAAACATAATGTTTGATTGAGAAAAATTTACTGAAGAGACACAAAGTCTCTTTTCCATGAGAGAAGAATGAGACTCAATAATATTCTTTTTCATGATTGAGAAAGGTATGACAGGAACATTAGAATTGTCTACATTCTAATATAACTCATAGCAATCTTTAATAGTTCAGAATATTGCACATCTTATTTTCCATAGAAATTTCATTACCCTAATTTGGTGAATGAATTCTTCTATAACAAACATGACATTTGGTTAAATGGAAGATATGAGTTATTAGAAGCTAGACAGATTACCGCAAAATTGGTAAAAGGCAAGCTAGCATTATTTATCTAGTTGTTGTGCTTTAAAGGTGCTACATACCATTATGGGGATGGTAGGCCTATTAAGGAAGAAATTGCATGTCCAAAATTCTTCAAGTTAATAATGTTGATGGATAATCTATCATATACATAGTAGAATACTCTTTTAATACCTAAGTAATTGTTACGTATGAGTTTTTCAAAAGTATAGGAAAGTAAACGCATGCAAATTGTTTTCACTGATTATGAAACACTTACAATGTTGTCAAATCCAGTGGGAGCGTTGTGTTGTGTTACTGATTATGGAGTTATTAATATGTTCTCTGATTCAGTGGGAGCTACAAGCTTTGTTTCCTGTGTAGTAACCTAGATTATCTTCAAGATAATTACTTTCCAATTGTAGATACTTATGTTTTAAGGATAGTTATGGGCGTTTCCTTACTAAACAAAGTAGTCCTACATCTGCTTGTTAATTCTATGACACAAATCATATTGAATCACATAAACAAACGTGTGTTGTATTGTTTATATGCTACATGATATTGTTCCATGCACAAGTTGGAGAATTATTTATTGTATGCAAAGGAACAACACATAGAAATATGATTATAAGATTATCTTAACCGCGAGGTAAGAGATCTGTGTTCTAATAGGACTTATACATTTAATGTGTAAGATTATCTTATATAGAACATGTGTCAAGATTATAACAAATACTACTTTTATGTCTTATGATATCCAAAATTAAAAGAAACACTTGAAGTTACAATTTACATTATTGTAATCTCAAGGTAAATCTCCACTTGTCGTGAGATCGGGCGTGGATGTTTTTACAGTTTCTTAAGTTGGATACTTCACGGAATGACATAAATAAATAGAGTAGTATATTAACTTGAAATTTTAATGAAACCAAGAAGGGGTGTTGTAGAACACTAGATAACATCACAAACACGAATAACCTTGTGGTATGATTCGTTGCAAGTAAGAAAGAAATGTAGAGAGAGAAAGTTAGAGAGAGAAAGAGGTGAAGCCTTAGAGAGAAAACTAAAAAAAGAAAATAGAATTATGAGAGAAGGCTTACCCTCTCCAAGGATGGAGAGGGCTTATATGTACAAGAGTTTTGCCACTAGGGCGTGCCACTTGGGCTGCGGATCAGGTATACAGTGGGTAAAGACCCGTCCTTCTTCCGCGAACTATTCTACTTCTAAACTACGTTTAACTAACTATTGTAACTACTACGAGCTAAACAATGCTTAATCATATCTGGGGTGACCGAATCTTTCTTATACAAAAAGCGTATTCCTAACAATCTCCCCCTAAGGGAGGTCACCCCTGGAAAAATTCTTGAATTCTTGCATTGAGATCTTTGTAGATTCTTTTGTAGCTCGTAGTTGTTGATTCTTCATTGATAAACGACTCAAGATGACTTCCTTGATGTATATGATGATCTTTTGACTTTGCTCTTCGCTCTTCATCCATATAATTAGCTTCAAGTCATCTTTGAGTGTATGTGTCTCTTTGTGATGTTGTGATTGTCTTTGTGATGTCATGCTTACACTTTTCTGGATCATGATCTTCTGCATCAGAGTTGTGGAAGCATAGTCGAAGCCCATTCCTTGATCATGATATCTTGAGTTATGATGTTGAAGTGTAAGCATGAGATGATGAATCTGCATCTTTTCAGCAATCGGCATCAATCGTCAACTTCTTTGTCTTTGGTGTGATTACGCCTTTCCAACATGCCCATACATCTTTGTTGAGTAGATCTTCCCGGTTGAACAGTTCTGACGTCTCCTTTTAGATGTTGGTATGAGCATGTGGAACTAGAGTGATGGTGGTGAACATGGTAAGTTTGGTATGTTGAGCTGCATAAAACTTGGTTAGTAATAAACATACCGGCACTTACAAGTTCGGACTTCGAGATCGTCAACAGCATAGTGTGAAGACTTTCTCTAATCCTTACCAAGGCCGTTCCTAATCGGATGCCCCCGAAAGGGCTTTCACTGACATACCGAAGTACACCAACGATTAGGTGAGTCGCTGGAGATCACCCCACGACTGTAGACCTTTTGGAACACCACCGAACACACTAAGCGTAACCCACAAGAGATTACCGAAGTGACCTGCTGTCAGGGCTGTTTGATGTTGACCCTGGCAGGAGTTTCCACTCAATCACTGGGAAATACTTATGTATATTCCCTCATAAGTGTTCTCGGCAGATTGCTAAGATCTGCGTAGGACTCAAAATATTACATCTGGTGTCCTTAATGTTGAACAACCAGTGTAGAAGTATCAAGTGTTCCTATGAGATCTTTTGATGCATCTCTTGGCTCTAGACTCGATAAGTGCACATTGGTTATCCTATTCGGAGACTAGGGAGGGGTCTCCTGTTTCAATATCAACTAGCTCTAAGAGACTAGTCGATAGTTTACACCGGTTCCCCGTGAGAATGAAACAAGCTCTTTTAAGAGAACTTGAGTGGCTGGGAGGTTTAGTGCAGTGCGTCACTGGGTCCATGACGTCTTTATCTTCAATACCGATGTTACCTTGGTAACAATCAGTAGCATATGAATTGAACCCGGTTTCTGCCCTAAGGTTGAATAATTGGAGGGCTATTTCTTTTCACCCTTTCTCAATTCATTTCTTTTTAATTCTTCAACCCCTTCAGTGCTTACCGAGACTTCATTTACTAGAACCTTGTTGGGTTTGTTCCAGTCCTAGCTCAGTCTCAGTCGGCACTCTTCCCTTTCTCACTTTTCTCCTTTTTTCAATCATTCCTAAGGACTTCTAATCTATCTATTGGATTGTCCCTGGGAAGATCCCTCCGGTTCTGGTGGATCATGGGAACATATACCTAACCTAACCATCCTTATAACTCCATGCATTAAATTAAAGTGGTCGGTCTTTTGGTATTTTTCCACATTCGCCATATAACCAAAATCATTGAAAATTCTCTCAAGGTGTTTATGATAAAGAAACACATTTTTGTTAACACCTTGAGAGTTTTATCATTTTTCAAATGCTCCCCCTTAACATGTGCTTATAGGAAGAAAGAAATTTGCACATGTCGGGGTGAGTTGCACTTATTTGAATTGATCGGCTCTTAATAGACATATACCCGAGGGACACGTTTACGTTGCTTAGTTAAAGGGATCCATTATCAGCTTTTAGGTGATAACTAGCCCTAATAACTAACTTGAAGTTGTTAACATTCCTTAAAAAGGAAGTTAGACCCGTCAAAGTATATATCTAAGAAGAGTTTCTCGAAACGGTACTATCTACTTTGACCAGTCCTCTTCGAGACACGTTTACATCACTGGTAAACCAGCTTGAAATTATTACCCGGCCAGGACTAGTCTTTTCGATTCACGACTTTTCATGTTTCGTCAATTCATGAGTCAAATTCTGAGTCATAAGCAATTCACGGTTTCTACTTGATTTTGTAAAAACCCGCGAAAGACTCTTAGCCACTTGCTCCCCCTCAATATGTGCACATTGATTGAATCAATTTTGAAAAACTTTGGCACATACGGGTGAGCTTGCAAAAGAGATCATTTATTCATCATTTTTAATCACTTGCTCCCCCTCAATATGTGCTTTGTTTATAATCCAAAATCTTTAAAATTTTAGCACATACGGGAGCGATCTTTTGAGTCCAAAAACATCTTTATAAGTCCAAAAACATCACATTTAATCACTTGCTCCCCCTTAATATGTGCTTTGATTAAAATCCAAAATCTTTAACATTTTAGCACATAAGGGAGCGTTCTCGTAAGTCCAAAAACATTCTTTAAAGTTCCAAAAACATCACTTTTAAATCAGTTTTCATATTTAAATCACATTCTCTCCCCCGATCATAAAATTTCAAATCTTTTGAGATTTTGTGATCCCAATTGATTTAAATGATTTTCGAAAAAGCTTTGGAGAGAAGTGTGATATGTTTTAAACGTTTACTGATTATGAGACACTTTTTGAATTTCACTGTGGCTGGTGCACAAAGCTTTTAAAGGTGCAGAAATTTTGAGCAAATGCGCTCCCCCTCAATTAATGGCCCGTTTTCAATTTTTAACGTTTAATAGCCATTAAAATGAGTGGTAACGTATTCGAGAAAATTTAAGACCGATGGCCACCTTGTACACCACAAAATCTCTTTTGAAGAATTTTAGAAGAAAGAGATTTTGGGAAAAGAAGACTTCTCTTCTTTTACTAGAAAGGTTGCACTGAAGCGTACAACTTTTCGGATAATCCGCACACAGTGAAAACATGGTAACGTGTTTTTCACGAATTTTGAAAACCGGGTTGCTATCTGAAGTAATAGCAAACCATAATTTTACGAACGGGTTACAGTCTGAAATAACTGCAAGCCATATAAGGCATGTTTTGAAAACATTTTGAACTTCTGTTCGAACTTCATCTAAAGACCCGTGTCATTATTAAATGACATTTCTAGGACCGTAAATGTTATCAATGCCAGAAGACATGCCTAAAAAAAACTATATTTTTGGTATTTTCTGGTTTTTCTGATTTTTATGGTTTTTATAGGTTTTATATTTTTGTATTTTTCTTTTCTGGGTTTTATAATATATACAAGGATATTTGAAGCGAATCCATTACTCCTCATTCTCTTCCTGAAGACTTTTGAGTGATACTGGCATGAGACCCTCCAAACCAAGTTGCTGGAGAATAAATCGAAACCGTTCTCCAGGAAGTGCTTTAGTGAAGAAATCTGCCAGCTGAAACTCTGTCCTTGCGAAGTGAAGTTCCACCACATCACTGGAGAATCCATTTGCCCGACTTGCAGCATTGGCGAGAAACATTCTGATAACTTTGATAGAAACACTCTGAGTGAACGATTCCTCAAAATCAATGCCTTTCTTTTGATGATAACCCTTAGCAGCAACCCTTGCCTTGTGTTCAGAACGTCATCATGCTCATCAGATTTCACTTTAGGATCCATCTAAGAGCAATAATCATTGTACAGTCTGGAGATGGTGCCAATTCCCATACTTAGAGACGATAGAATTGTATGGAATTATAAAAGCACCATAAGGCAAGTGTGTCCAGATGCCTTCGAGTGGACACCGGTTGAGTAGAATTCCCATTATAGTGAAGATCATGTGGTTGTGGTTAGGACACTGATGTGCTTGTGTTAAGATCTCCTGAAGAAGAAGCTTTAGAAGAAGATTCAGGAGCAAATGTGTCTTTGAACGGAGCAACATCAGGTGGAGCAGATGGATTTACTTCAAACGATTCGTCGACTGCAGTACCTTGATGTACGGAAGGAGATTGTATGTATGATGAAGTTGATGAATGACTTGCTGATGGAGCGTCTTGAGCCATTGAAGAAGAACAAGATGGACCATTTTGATCGTTTGGAACATGAGCTGCGATGGCTGGTGGTACCGGTGTATCACCAATTGGCGGCTCAAAGTATTCATCAACCACTTGATTAGCCAAGATCTCCAAATCCTTATCGGTAGATGGTACATAAGGTACATGCAGGAGTGGGATACAATAACTGAACTGGTTGGTTCAGAAGACAAAAGTTTAGAAGCGGGTCCTACACTGATGTGTGCAGAAGCCATTTGCTCAGACAGCTCATAGAATGTGACGTGAATGGTTTCCAAGATTTGTCGGGTTCGTATGTCGTAGATTCGGCATCCCTTATGATCTGAAGCATAACCACCAAATATTTCAACAATCGCTTTAGCTTTTAACCTTTCCAGATCTTGGTAGTCATTTTGTAGGGTATGAAGAACTCCTATGAAGATGTTGACAGTATTGGGTTTGTGGGCATGCTTCTTTCGTTAGCGCAGTTGACTAGCCGAACAAATAGAGATGGTGTACACGGTAGTGACACGTTTGCCTTGAAGAAGATCAACACCATCCAATTCTCTTAGAAATTACACAGTCACCGACGACACAATCTCCATAACCCATAATTGTGTCAACCTGGTAGTTCCCGAATCTAACTATCCCGATAAACTCATTCATGAAATTCTTGAGCCCTGAGCAATTACTGATTGGTTTAAGAAGATGTTGACATGAGTACCAAACAGAGAGAATTAGTCGGTACGTTGAAGAAGACAGTAATCAACACTTCTTAAACTTTCACCACCAAAGCTTTTGAGGTTCCTGAAGCTGTAGATGCCATGAAATAATCTTAAGCGGAGTTTTACAACTCTTGTGACTTAAACCGAGAGATCGATTCTCTCCCGGGATTTTACTAAAGTCAACAAAAGAAACCGAAAGATGTGATATGCGATTATGACTTAGAGTGAGATCTTGGATAAGTCACAATCTGCACTAAGTGTCAAGTTGCGACAAGTCAAGTTACAATAGATCCGATCGTAATGAGTCAAGTCGTAAGGATTAACTCACAACGTCAAATTACAATCAGACTAATCGAAACGACTTAAGTTACAACAATTCACCAAGCGCAAGTAGTTAACAAATCACTAGAATCTCACAGCTGAGTTAATCACTAGGCACCACCAAATTGTCGAATTTTAGCCTACTCATTATAAAGCTTTGGTAGCTTAGCAAAGTATCATCTCACGCTTGAATGGTTCTTCTCATCTTTCTTCCAGCTGAAAGGCTGAAGTAATGCGTACCACAAGTATCCAGAGACCACTTCCCCCAAGTAGTTGAAGTGATGCAATCAGTCTCATTATATGAAGCTCAAAAACCTGAAGCACACTTGTACCTCTTTTATCATCAGAAACTGTTTCTTACATCTCTTCCCCCACGTAGGTGGAATAATACACCAAAAGAATGAGTTAGAACACTGATCTTCTCTGCGGTTATGACATTTAACTTCCTGGAATAACTTCAATTAGGGAGAAGTATAAAGCTCATCATGTGTACTTGTTGTGCGATCCAATGTATGTCTCCTTCCCCTTTGCTATTTTTGATACTTCAGAATCAGCCACACATTATATGCACATACAACTTGAAATTTTGTGAGAAGAACAACATATGCTTAGATGTATCCTGTGAGAATCAACTGCTACAGAAAAACTCTTTTTGAAAATTCTCTCAAAGTGTTTATGATAAAGAAACACATTTTGTTAACACTTTGAGAGTTTTATCATTTTTCAAATTGCTCCCCCTTAACATGTGCTTATAGGTAGAAAGAGATTCGCACATGTCGGGGTGAGTTGCACTTATTTGAATTGATCGGCTCTTAATAGACATACACCCGAGGGACACGTTTACGTTGCTTAGTTAAAGGGATCCATTATCAGGTTTTAGGTGATAACTAGCCCTAATAACTAACTTGATGTTGTTAACATTCCTTAAAAAAGGAAGTTAGACCCGTCAAAGTATATATCTAAGAAGAGTTTCTCGAAACGGTACTATCTACTTTGACCAGTCCTCTTCGAGACACGTTTACATCACTGGTAAACCAGCTTGAAATTATTACCTGGCCAGGACTAGTCTTTTCGATTCACGACTTTTCATGTTTCGTCAATTCATGAGTTAAATTCTGAGTCGTAATTCACGGTTTCTACTTGATTTTGTAAAATCCGCGAAAGACTCTTAGCCACTTGCTCCCCCTCAATATGTGCACATTGATTGAATCAATTTTGAAAAATTTTGGCACATACGGGTGAGTTTACAAAAAAGATCATTTATTCATCATTTTAAATCACTTGCTCCCCCTCAATATGTGCTTTGTTCATACTCCAAAATCTTTAAAATTTTAGCACATAAGGGAGCGATTTTTTGAGTCCAAAACATCTTTATCAGCCCAAAAATATCACATTTAATCACTTGCTCCCCCTTAATATGTGCTTTGATTAACATCCAAAATCTTTAACATATTAGCACATAAGGGAGCGTTCTCGAAAGTCCAAAAACATTCTTTAAAGTTCCAAAAACATCACTTTTTAAATCAGTTTTCATATTTAAATCACATTCTCTCCCCCGATCATAAAATTTCAAATCTTTTGAGATTTTGTGATCTCAATTGATTTAAATGATTTTCGAAAAAACTTTGGAGAGAAATGTGATAAAGTTTTAAACATTACCGTATAACATTCATTTTTATAAATCTATGATTTCTCACCAACATTATTGTTGACCGTTTTTAGCAATGTATTTTCAGGTAATTAAGACATCATGATGACATGCATTTTGGACCTACTTGGAGTCGCGGAGTCGACGCGTCTCACCTTTTTATTTTCAAGCACTTATGTAATGTTTGATCATGATAAACTTATTTTTAAGAACTTGCAACACCATTTTGGGACCTATTTTGTAAACTCTGATATTTTTAATGATCAAACGATGTATTTTCAAAACGACACTTTAGGTCGTTCAATATAACCATTGTATGAGATGCCATGAATGTTACACCCAGGTATTATATTCCGCTGCCAATCAGGTAAATTCAGGGTGTGACAGATAGGATGTTTACTACATCTAACCGCTAGTAGACCCGACATCATGTTTAGTGTATCTCTATGTGCACGATTTCAAGAAAATCCCACGGAATCTCACATGAACGCCGTAGTACGGATATTTAGATACATAAAGAGCACACCTTATCTAGGTATTTGGTATCCAAAAGCCTCGGGATTTGAAATTAGTATTTACACCGACTCCGATCACACCGGCGACTACGTTGATAGAAAAAGTACAAGTGGCGTATGCACCTTTGTAGGAGAATGTCTAACACAATGGAATTGTCAAAAGCAAACGGCTTTAGAAATATCCACTACCGAAGCCGAATATGTTGCGGCCGGAAGGGCTTGTCAACAAGCTTTGTGGATGAAGCAAATCGTTAGTGACTACAACATCCAAGCACCAGATGTTCTTGTATTGTGTGACAACAAAGGTGCTATCGACTTAAGCAAAAATCCCGTTCATCACTCTCGTACCAAGGACATCGAGATTCGTCACCACATACTCCGTGATAACATTCAAAAAGGGAATATTCTCTTAGAAAAAGTTGCATCCGAAGATAATGTCGCCGATATCTTAACAAAACCCTTAAAACGTGAGACGTTTAATTATCTTAGATTAGGTCTCGGAATGATAGAACATCGGGAATAAATGTTTTCCTAAATTAAGTTGTACTCAAAACTACAAATTTACTTTGTAAACCAGCTCATTCGTGGTAATTAACGTAATAGAAACTGAAATTAATTCACCTCATCTTATCCTTTCTTCCATCTCATTTTATCCAAAATCTCACGGGTTACTCTCATTGGGCCACCTTGGATTTCATGGGCCCCCACTTTAAATAATTAATTAAAACCATTTTTTCCTTTCTTCCTCCTTACCACTAACGCCACACACACACACAATATATCTTGATCTTCATCATCACTAATCTACATCTTATCCTCCTCACTCTTTCTTCAAGATCTTGGTATGTCTTGATTCCCATTGTTATTATGTTATTTTGTGAATTATTTTGAGTCATGATTTGGTTAAAAGATTTATGATATGATTGATCTTTATGAACAAGATTCTTATGGAAAACTTCAATTTACAAACAAAACTGCGGCGAAATTTTTAAAAACTAATCAAATAATGATGTTTGGGTGAAACATTTTTTTGGGTTTTGCAATTTTCGACTGAAAATAAGTCTATATATATCTTAAGCTTACTTTCTTTTCAAAATCTTGAATTTACGAGGGAAACTTAAAAATTTTAAAAATCTTTTCCAAGGCTGGCGCGCTGCCGCCGCGTCGACGCGCGGGCAACGCGCCAGATGAGCTGTGACATTTTTTTTTCTCTCTCTTTCTAGGTCTATGTTGTATATTATATATGTAGGATACTAAATAAGCTCACAAACACGTTTATACTTGTGGTGTTGGCTCGTTATACATAGAAAGAAAAGAAAGAAATGTAGAGAGAGAAAGTTAGAGAGAGAAAGAGATGAAGCCTTGAGAGAAAACCAAAAAAAAGAAAATAGATTATGAGAGAAGGCTTACCCTCTCCAAGGATGGATAGGGCTTATATGTATAAGAGTTTTGCCACTAGGGCGTGCCACTTGGGCTGCGGATCAGGTATACAGTGGGTAAAGACCCGTCCTTCTTCCGCGAACTAATCTACTTCTAAACTACCTTTAACTAACTATTGTAACTACTACGAGCTAATCAATGCTTAATCATATCAGGGGTGACCGAATCTTTCTTATACAAAAAAACGTATTCCTAACAATCTCCCCCTAAGGGAGGTCACCCCTGGAAATATTCACCACTTGGAGATATTCTTGACTTCTTGCATTGAGATCTTTGTAGATTCTTTTGTAGCTTGTAGTTATTGATTCTTCATGGATAAACGACTCAAGATGACTTCCTTGATGTATATGATGATCTTTTGACTTTGCTCTTCACTCTTCATCCATATAATTAGCTTCAAGTCATCTTTGAGTGTATGTGTCTCTTTGTGATGTTGTGATTGTCTTAGTGATGTCATGCTTACACTTTCTGGATCATGATCTTCTGCATCAGAGTTGTGGAAGCATAGTCGAAGCCCAATCCTTGATCATGATATCTTGAGGTATGATGTTGAAGTGTAAGCATGAGATGATGAATCTGCATCTTTTCAGCAATCGGCATCAATCGTCAACTTCTTTGTCTTTGGTGTGATTACGCCTTTCCAACATGCCCATACATCTTTGTTGAGTAGATGTTCCCGGTTGAACAGTTCTGACGTCTCCTTTTAGATGTTGGTATGAGCATGTGGAGCTAGAGTGATGGTGGTGAACATGGTAAGTTTGGTATGTTGAGCTGCATAAAACTTGGTTAGTAATAAACATACCGGCACTTACAAGTTCGGACTTCGAGATCGTCAACAGCATAGTGTGAAGACTTTATCTAATCCTTACCAAGGCCGTTCCTAATCGGATGCCCCCGAAAGGGCTTTCACTGACATACTGAAGTACACCAACGATTAGGTGAGTCGCTGGAGATCACCCCACGACTGTAGACCTTTTGGAACACCACCGTACTCACTAAGCGTAACCCACAAGATATTACCGAAGTGACCTGCTATCAGGGCTGTTTGATGTTGACCCTGGCAGGAGTTTCCACTTAATCACTAGGAAATACTTATGTATATTCCCTCATAAGTGTTCTCGGCAGATTGCTAAGATCTGCGTAGGACTTAAAATATTACATCTGGTGTCCTTAATGTTGAACAACTAGTGTAGAAGTATCAAGTGTTCCTATGAGATCTTTTGATGCATCTCTTGGCTCTAGACTCGATAAGTGCACATTGGTTATCCTATTCGGAGACTAGGGAGGGGTCTCCTGTTTCAATATCAACTAGCTCTAAGAGACTAGTCGATAGTTTACACCGGTTCCCCGTGAGAATGAAACAAGCTCTTTTAAGAGAACTTGAGTGGCTGGAAGGTTTAGTGCAGTGCGTCACTGGGTCCATGACGTCTTTATCTTTAATACCGATGTTACCTTGGTAACAATCAATAGCATATGAATTGAACCCGGTTTCTGCCCTAAGGTTGAATAATTGGAGGGCTATTTCTTTTCACCCTTTCTCAATTCATTTCTTTTTAATTCTTCAACCCCTTCAGTGCTTACCGAGACTTCATCTACTAGAACCTTGTTGGGTTTGTTCCAGTCCTAGCTCAGTCTCAGTCGGCACTCTTCCCTTTCTCACTTTTCTCCTTTTTTCAATCATTCCTAAGGACTTCTAATCTATCTATTGGATTGTCCCTGGGAAGATCCCTCCGGTTCTTGTGGATCATGGGAACATATACCTAACCTAACCATCCTTATAACTCCATGCTTTAAATAAAAGTGGTCGGTCTTTTTGGTATTTTTCCACAATCGCCATATAACCAAATCTTTGAAAATTCTCTCAAAGTGTTTATGATAAAGAAACACATTTTGTTAACTCTTTGAGAGTTTTATCATTTTTCAAATGCTCCCCCTTAACATGTGCTTATAGGTAGAAAGAAATTTGCACATGTCGGGGTGAGTTGCACTTATTTGAATTGATCGGCTCTTAATAGACATATACCCGAGGGACACGTTTACGTTGCTTAGTTAAAGGGATCAATTATCAGCTTTTAGGTGATAACTAGCCCTAATAACTAACTTGATGTTGTTAACATTCCTTAAAAAGGAAGTTAGACCCGTCAAAGTATATATCTAAGAAGAGTTTCTCGAAACGGTACTATCTACTTTGACCAGTCCTCTTCGAGACACGTTTACATCACTGGTAAACCAGCTTGAAATTATTACCCGGCCAGGACTAGTCTTTTTGATTCACGACTTTTCATGTTTCGTCAATTCATGAGTCAATATTCTGAGTCATAATCATTTCACGGTTTCTACTTGATTTTGTAAAATCTCGCG
>LBNU01000682.1:23237-35187 GCA_014162995.1 Artemisia annua | reverse complement strand
TTCGTCTGATAAGACAATCTTAAAATCTTTAGGCTCGACTTTGGATAGTATGGAATTATGAAAGCACCACAAGGCATTTGTGTTCAGATCACATCGTGTGGACACCGGTTGAGAAGGATTCCCATTATAGTGAAGATCATGTGGTTGTGGGTAGGAAAGTGATGTGCTTGTGTTAAGATCTCCTCAAGAAGAAGCCTTAGATGAAGTTTCAGGAGTGAATGTGTTTAAGACCGGAGCAACATCAGGTGGAGCAGATGGATTTACTTCAAAATAATCGTCAACTGTAGTGCCTTGATGTACGGAAGGAGATTGAAAGTATGATGATGTTGATGAATGACTTGCTAATAGAGCGTCTTGAGCTATTGAAACAGGACAAGATGAACCATTTTGGATCGTTTGGAATATGAGCTGCGATGACTGGTGGTACCGGTGTATCACCAATTGGCGGCTCAAAGTATTCATCAACCATTTGTTTAGCCGAGATCTCCAAATCCTTATCGGTATATGGTACATAAGGTACATGCAGGAGTGGGATACTGTACAAAAACTGAACTGGTTGGTTCAGAAGACAAAAATTTAGACGCGGGTTCTACACTGATGTGTGCAGAAGCCATTGTAGAAGTTGGTAGACAACTTCTCATACATATTCACCACCAAAGCTTTAGAGGATTACGAATAATTGTCTGAACTTGAGGTTGCCATGGTGTAATCTTAAATGGGATTTTACAACTCTTGTGACTTAAACCGAGAGATCGATTCTCTCCCGGGATTTTACTAAAGTCAACAAAAGAAACTGAAAGATGTAATACGCGAGTTAAACTTAGAGTGAGATCTCGGATCAGTCACAATTAGCACTACGTGTCAAGTCGCGACGAGTCAATTTACAATGGATCCGATCATAATAAGTCAAGTTGTAAATGTTTAACTCACAACGTCAAATTACAATCAGACTAATCGAAACGACTCAAGTCACAACAATTCACCAAGCACAGGTTGATAACAAATCACTAGACTCTCACAGCTGAGTCACTTACTGGGCACTAACAAATCGTCGAATTTTATCCTCCTCAATGTGAAGCTTTGGTAGCTTTCCCCCAAACCGACAATCATCTTTATGAGACCACTTTCCCTAAGTCGTTGAAGTGATGCAAAAAGTCTCATTGAATGAGGCTCATAAACCCGAAGAAAGCAATAACACCGAAGTAACAAGGTGAACCACTGATCATCTCTGCGGTTATCAATCCCGGAATTTCATATTAAGCCCAATCACATAACCTTGTTGTGCGTCCCCAATGTACACATTACTCTACGGTTTTGAGCAGTTGTCTATTCAGGGGATTAATAGATCAACATCTTCATTTTACCAAATGCATTCCAGTTATCTTTCACATAATAGCTTAGTTCATATTGTACACACGTACCCACCACAAGTAGATACGATGACACCAAAGTAACAAGTTGAGGCACCGACCCTCTCTGCGGATATCAATTCCGGAATAAATGATTAAGCCCTGTCATGTGAACCTGTTGTGCATCCTTGATGTACACATATATCTCCCATGATGGTTGCGAACTTATCGGAGTCAGCATAACAATGTGTACATGAAGCATTAACCAGAAGCATTTTAACTTAAATCATAACAGTTCGAATGAAGATGTCGATAAGCAATATCATCTCACATTCCAAGTGTCCTTCTCATATTTCTTCCCACTGAAAGCTGAAGTAATACATACCACAAGTATCGAAAGACCGCTTCCCCCACGTAGTTGGAATAGTGCACCGAACACCATGAGTTAAGACACTGATTATCTCTGTGGTTATGACATTTGTCTTCCCGGCATAACTTCAATTAAGACGAAGTATTAAGTTCATCACGTGTACTCTTTATGCATTCAGATGTATGTCTCTTTACTCCCTTGCTGTTTTTAATACCTCAGAATCAACAACACATTTTTGCTCAATAACATGAAATTTTGTGAGAAGAACAACATTTGCTTAGATGTATCCTGTGAGAATCAACTGCTACAGAAAAACTCTCTGACTACCATTATCAACCCTTATATTCAGACGGCTACATGAAGTAACCACTGATGAAGTAAACCCGATATATCTAACTTGAAGTTGAAGTAAAATTCCCCATTCTGGTGACTTAAGCTTGCACTAATGTTGGAAGAACGGTGTAGAGAATTTATGCTCCAAGCAAATCCCTAAGTATTCAATACTTAATCAACGTATGATACATTAACACCTCTTGCGATTATCCACAACGTCATCAGCGTGTGACACTGAGTACTACAACGTAACTCCTTAAAGTGATAGTTAACCAGGTCTTCAACCATCCACCCCGACTGCTGGTAACTAGATAAACCAAGTCTTCAACTTAAATCTTAATCACGAGCAAGTTATCATTGAAAGTCATGCATCCAACCAACCCCGACTTCAAGATAAAATAAGATCACGCCGTTTGTGAAAGTTAACTACAATCTCAAATAAAGGATACCAAATAAACTCCGTGATCACATGACATTCCATGTCCAAATTCTTAGCCGACATTTTCCTTTATGATCTTGCGGTTGGTTTACAAAGTGCACATTGGAAGGAACAAAAATCCGTGAAGAAAGAGGTAAGGAAACGGATCATTATTCATGTGTGCAACTTTAATATCATGATAGTCATCATCAACACCTTGAGGAGTAACTGGAGATTGGGTTACTTGAGTAGTCTGAGTAATACTTCTAGATGGTGCATCTTGATCAATGGAGCTTGAAGAAGGTGAACTAGTTGAGTCAGCAGGAACCGGAACAAGATATTCTGGAACTAGATGATCAACCTTCGTAGAGGCTTGGAAGTATTCATCAAACATAAATCCCAGTCATCCTTAATATATGGAGCATTAGGTGTCGGAGGAGAGCCGAATGACCATACTTCAAGCATCAATCATCATGTAGAAAGTGAATAAAAATACACTCAATCATGTAGTTTATTCACACTAAGTTTGCCATTTTTGATTGAATACGCACAAAAACCAAAAATTGCATCCAAAGTAAGTGAATAAGCATACACTCAAAAATTTCGAACGAAGTTTGCCATTTTTGATTGAGTAGCAAGTGAATGAAAAATACTATCAATCAAGTATTTCATTCACCCAAGTAGCAAGTGAATGAAAAATACTATCAATCATGTATTTCATTCACCCTTCTCCCCCTCAAAAATTGCAAACGAGGTTGTAATTTTTGATTGACCAAGTGTATAAGAATTCGGACAAAGATAGGTAGATCCACTTGATGAATGAACGAGCATGGAAAAAGCATGAAGCATGTTGTTGAAGATGATCAAAACCAAGAAGATTTCTATTCTTTCGAAGATAAGGCGCACTGAATCGTACACCTTTCTTTTCCTTGATGAACGGGGCCTGAAGTGTTGTCAGCAGACACCATAATGATGACATTGAAGAACGAGGCTTGAACTGCGGTGTTCAAACGTCATAGTCTTTGAAGAACGAGGCCTGAACTGATGTATTCAGACGTCATAGTCATTGAAGAACGAGGCCTGAACTGATGTATTCAGACGTCATAAAGCACATGCATCAACATCAACATTCCAAAACTCTTGAAGCTAGAGAAATGATTGCTTTAGGCCTCCAGACTTTGAGTTTTGTCATATAGTGAATGATTGATGTACCTGCAACTGAGTAAGGACTACCTGCACTAACATCACAAACTATCGCATATATATGGGTTAGTGACAACAGTATCCAAACCCTTAGGGGTTTCACGTTCAACCATGGCATTGCCATTAGTAAGCACCTTTCCGGTAGGTATCCACTTAAATCCAACGCACTTAAGAATTCTACCAGTTGGAATCCACTTATGGCAAGGTCTAGGATTACTAAGCTTTTTAAGCATAGTGGAAGACTTAATGTTATTCCTAGTCTCTACTGATTTAGCAGTATGTAACCACCTAGGAAAAGATTTAGATTTGCTTTGCTTCTCATGCATGGTGGGTGACTTACTAAAAATCCTAGACTTCGCAGGTTGAACCTTTGCAAAGTTCCTCAATAACTTAGGAGGCATCATACACGGTTGTGAACCTAAGATACCATCCTTATGAAGTAGTGCCCTTTTCCTAGCCTTTTCAATATCATAGTTCTTGTACAAGTCCTTTATAACATAAGTACTTTGAACCTTAAGGCTAGGTTTTAACACTGTTTTCGAACTAATCCTAGAGGAGCTGGGAGCAGGAGTAGCTACATGTTGAGGTTTAGCAGAACTAGAAGCAATAATCTTAGGCAAATAAAGCGGAGTGACTGGTTTTGTCAAAACTTGTTCCTCATCAACTTGGGAGGCAAACCGTGTTTTTGAAAATTATGGTCGTTCAGATCTATACGCAGTTGGTTGTGTAACAACTGATTGGTTTCTATTTGATTGTAAAACTGGTTTCCCCAAGATTGATGGTTTTGCAAACTTAGTGTTCACACTATTTCCTGTTGCTTTTCTTAGCTCGTTTTTTAATGCTGTAATAGTGAAACCCTTATTCATAAGTTGAGCTTTGAAATCATCATTTTTGGTAGTCAAAGAGGTTATCTGTTCTAAAGTCTTAGTTTTAGTATCTTTGATAGATTCATACAATTCATAATACTGATGTTTCAAAGTCTCATTTTTTGCAAGTAAATTAGCCACATTATGTTCTAATACAATAACAGCGCAGTCATGTTTAGCTTTAACTTCATTACACATATCACACAACTCAGTAATATGGTTTTTCAGGTTTTTGATTGTCAAGTTCTTTGTTTCTAGCTGAGCTTTCAATTCATTAATCATAAAGAATTCACGGAAATTAGGAAGTTTCGGATCTTTACATGGTTGGTTAATCTGAAGACTTTCTTCCTTTTGTTGCACTACAATTTCAAGAGAAATACAATGTTTTTCAAGCTTTAAAAATCTTTTTGAAAGTTCATTAAAAACTTCTTTATCAACCATATTATTTGATTTAAAAACATCAGCCGTAAACACAGAACTTAACAAGTCATCACATTCAGCATCATGATTGCTTTCTCCCCCTTTATGACTCATATTTGTTGAATTAGACATGGTATTGCTATCAGTCTTTTCCAACAAATTTGTGTCATAATTGAGTTTGATTTCCTCAGTATGCTGTCGTTCATTAGAGAGCACATTTTGTCGAACAGTTTTAGGTACCTCAGCACATGACATTTGATCATTAACCGGTATAAAGTCTGCATCCATGCCATGGGTGACTAGAATCTCTGAACTGCTGGTAGTGTCAAGCTTATCAGTCTCTGATCCTTTGCACATCGTGACAACTGACCCAACTTCCGAAGCTTTACCCGAATTGTCAATACCATCACATGATTGTACCAGAGATCCCTTCACTTTGTCATCATCCAAAAGTTTGTGTTGTGTTCTTTCCTCAATGAACGCCTTAACATCACCCATGAGTTGGATGAGTGTAACTCTGAACGTATCAACCTCAATTCCCGTGTGATCAGNAAACATATCACACAACTCAGTAATACGGTTTTTCAGGTTTTTGATTGTCAAGTTCTTTGTTTCTAGCTGAGCTTTCAAATCATTAATCATAAAGAATTCACGGAAATCAGGAAGTTCCGGATCTTTACATGGTTGGTTAATCTGAAGACTTTCTTCCTTTTGTTGTATTGCAATTTCAAGAGAAATACAATGTTTTTCAAGCTGTAAAAATCTTTTTGAAAGTTCATTAAAAACTTCTTTATCAACCATATCATTTGATTTAAAAATATCAGCCGTAAACACAGAACTTAACAAGTCATCACGTTCAGCATCCTGATCGCTTTCTCCCCCTTTATGACTCATATTTGTTGAATTAGACATGGTATTGCTATCAATCTTTTCCAACAAATTTGTGTCATAATTGAGTTTGATTTCCTCAGTATGCTGTCATTCATTAGACAGCACATTTTGTCGAACAGTTATAGGTACCTCAGCACATGACATTTGATCATTAACCGGTATAAAGTCTGCATCCATGCCATGGGTGACTAGAATCTCTGAACTGCTGGTAGTGTCAAGCTTATTAGTCTCTGATCCTTTGCACATCGTGACAACTGACCCAACTTCCGAAGCTTTACCCGAATTGTCAATACCATCACATGATTGTACCCAAGGTTGTAAAAATCGCTAGGTGCTACTGAGGCGGTCGGGTAGGGCCTAGCGATTAATCGGTTAGGCGGGGATTAATCGGGGATTAACCGGATTGGAATTTTTATGCATAAAATTATAATTTTAGGTATTATATTATATTATATGTATAAGATAAACATAATGCATCAAAGTTCAAATATTTCAAGTATTCAAATATGAACATAATACATAAGTTCAAAGTCAAAAATAGATATTACTCGGTTTGTTGACTATTTTTAAGCGGTCTTTGACTGATTTTGTTCGATTAATCGATTTGTTGACTAATTTTTAAGTGATTTTGTCCGACTTTTAAATGATTTTGTGACCGAATTTTAAGCGATTTTATTCGATTAGACCAATTTTGTCCGATTAATCGGTCTGTTGACCGATTTTTAAGCGATCTTTGACCAAAACGATTAAATAGGCCGATTATGATAAATCAAGGCGCTTAGTGAGCGATCAACGATTATACGGGGATTAATCGGCCGCCTGGACCGATTTTTACAACAGAGATTGTACCAGAGATCCCTTCACTTTGTCGTCATCCAAAAGTTTGTGTTGTGCTCTTTCCTCAATGAACGCCTTAACATCACCCACGAGTTGGATGAGTGTAACTCTGAACGTGCCAACCTCAATTCCCGTGTGATCAGCAAAGCACCTTTTAGTCATCTCACTGTAATGGTCATACTCCAGAGTGAATTTTGAATCAAAGAACACTTGGAGTTGTTTGTTGAGTACATAAAGGGCAGCCGTGGATCCAATTTTCGAATATTCTCCTTGCTCAAGTTGTTGTTGTAGTTGATCCAAGTTAAGAATCATTGTGTCTGTGAAAGTCTGAACATCTTGACCAAAGAGTGTTGCAAATGCACGTTCAAATCCCATCTTGAATCCCGTTCCCTCTAAAAGTACTAAGAGGTGTGAATGTAGTTGTTGAAAACATTCTATGCTGCAATTCTTTGCATTATCAAGCAATTTAAGTGGCTGAATAACATCTGTCTCTTGCGGATTAGAGCACAAAGATTTCATTTTAGTAGTTTCAGATTCAAGACCAGTAGTCTGTTGTTCTATGTTGGAAATCTTATGTTCGTCGATCATGTCGTACAGTTTAAGTATGTCAGAGATGACAGAATCTGAAGAATTTGACATGATGTGAACGTGCACGGGATTTTACAATTCTATGATTTAAACCGAGAAATAGGTTCTTTCGCGGGATTTTACAAAATCAAGAAGGAACCGTGAGAAGATGCTAAGTACTTTAGTGATAGAGTGTGAGATGATAAACTTTGCAAGGTACAGTAAGTTATCTAAGTTTAGTCACAACGAGTCAAATCACACCAAGTCAAATCACAATTAGTCAAATTGCAAGAATCAACTCGCAACGTCAGATTGTAATTGGACAAGTTGTAACAACTCAAATCGTAACCAATCTCAAATCACAGAACTATTCAACTTGCAGCGTATTGTCAACTCACAACAACTTGATCACCTATCAGTGAGTTATCAACCATCGGTGTGATTAGGTTTGGTTGATGCTAGTTGCAATGGTGAAATTATGGTCTGAAACCTTAAAACTTCAATAACTTCACTCCGGAGCGATTTTAGGCCTCGAAACTTCGCTTGAATCGATAAATCAATTCAGCATGTCATTCTCCTCGATCTCACGGTCGTTTTGGCAGGTATTTCGATGAAAACGGAGTTACGGTTCAAAAGTTATGGCTATTTGAAGTTTTAACGTAAAAAGTCAATTTTGGTCAAGCTACAACTTTGTGAAACCGCTAGAATCCAAATCAAACCGCTAGAATCTGGTAACCGCTGATGAGAAAATCGCTGATACAGTAACCGCTGACAAGTAACCGCTGAAAGAGCAAACCGCAGATAATACTAACCGCTGGAATATTAACCGCTAGAATAGTAACCACTGACTATTAAATAGCTGGCAATAGTAACCGCTGTCAGAGTAACCGCTAGTAAAGTAACCGCTGAGGAGTAAACCGCTGAAACAGTACAAAGTACAGCGTTATGTTCGCTGACCAGATGTACTAACCGCTGAAACTCAAACTAACCGCTGCCAAGAAGAACTTTACCGAGGAGCAAACCGCTGCCAAGAAAATGGTCCAAACACAATCGTACACTTCACAAACGTGAGATCTAGCCAAACCAACTGATAAAATAGGTGAATCTAACCCCTCTAATCCAAGAAGTACAAGAAAGAACACAAGAATCACCACTACCAAGCTCAAAAATAAGAAAAACCACCCTAAACTAATAGAAACCAAAACAAACCATACACCACAAGTCCTATGATCCCTAGGATGTAACCATGGCTCTTGATACCAATTGTAGGATACTAAATAAGCTCGCAAACACGTTTATACTTGTGGTGTTGGCTCGTTATACATAGAAAGAAATGTAGAGAGAGAGAAAGTTAGAGAGAGAAAGAGATGAAGCCTTGAGAGAATACCAAAAAAAAGAAAATAGATTATGAGAGAAGGCTTACCCTCTCCAAGGATGGAGATGGCTTATATGTACAAGAGTTTTGCCACTAGGGCGTGCCACTTGGGCTGCGGATCAGGTATACAGTGGGTAAAGACTCGTCCTTCTTCCGCGAACTAATCTACTTCTAAACTACGTTTAACTAACTATTGTAACTACTACGAGCTAATCAATGCTTAATCATATCAGGGGTGACCGAATCTTTCTTATACAAAAAAACGTATTCCTAACAATATACACACTATGTGTTATTTTAGGAACAATGGCCGAACGTCATGACACCAAGCAATACATGAAGAAAGTGCGTTGTAGTCGTGGCATTGAGAATTACAAGCCATTTGAGAAACGAAACTATAGTGAAGGGCGCAATTGTGATCTTGACTTCATTCGTATGTGTGGCTTTAGGGATCCCTTCACCAATGCGGGTTGCATGTCATTCGTTCGTCTACCTCCCAACATCTACCCACGCCACATCCAAGAGTTCTTTGCGTTCTATCACTTCGACTCGCCCAATCTCACGCTCAACTTCAAGTTGTACAACCATGAGTACACTTGGACATTGGAAAAGCTCGGAAATGTTCTTGACATCAACTCAACCGTTATTAAGATCTACACTGATTCTACGGAAACAAGGGAGTTCAAAAAATATCGTATCTATCACTCATCACAAGAAGAAAAGATCAATGCGGCAACGGTTCAAAATGTCATCTTCAAGCCTCAATATCAATGCAATGATGAAGCCGATCTTCAATGGGCTCAATCTAACTTGCGTGACACGCTCTATGCTTGGGAACATGTTTTGACCTCCAATGTGTTTGTAAAATTGGGTGCAAGAGGAAACATATCTATTGTGGTTGGTTACATGCTCTACTGCATTGAGACCGGTACTCCATTCAACTTCGCCTACTTCATGGCAAAAAGAATGGATAAGCTTCAAAACAACAAAAGATTGATTCCCTATGCTCGTCTTTTTACCACATTGTTTGAGCACATCAAAACTGAACATCCCGATCATGCAAGGGATTGGCCTGATTGTGAGATAATATGCACACTTTACACCGACTTCAACGCTAGTAGCCTCGATCGTGCGGATGTCAACCTTGAGCTTCCTTAACACGCTGCCTCCACATCTCAACAAGCTAACATGGATCCGTTGTTGGACGGATGGAAAGCATGGTTAATGAGATGTTTGATGCACAAACATGGAATGCTTCGGAAGACCCTATCAGTGATGATGAGGTGATCGAGGATGTGGCCACACTACCGTCTCAAGAACGTCTTGCCTACAAGACTTATCGAGCCACCAAGCGTCAACGTCGTGAGAACCGGTCGAAGTTTGGTGTACTAAAGAATTTCATTACTCGTTGGGCCACCTACATGTCTTGCAAGGATCTTTGATGAGTTTGTTTAAACTTGTGTGGTTTGGTGACTATGATCTCTTAAGACATTTCTATGTATGATCTTAGGCTTTTTATGTGTGTTTCTTTTAAGACTATTCTATGTATGCTTTTATACTTTCATGTGCATGGCATGCCTTATCATGCCCAAGACTATGTTTCTTTAACCTTGTCTAATGCTAGGACTTATCTATACTTGAATGTCTTTCATGAATTATATATTTATGATGTGAACTAACCCATGTTGCAAGTATCGAAATGGTAACCTAACCCATTTTGGACCTTCACATGTGTGTATTTCTTGTTTGTTGCATGTTGTGGTGTTTTCATGTAGCTAGGCCACCGCAAAGGTGAGGCTCTTGACCCATGGATCCCCGCCTTTAAACAAGGGGGAGCAACGATCTAGGGGGAGCTATGTTAAAGGGGGAGCACGTTCGGGTGCTAACTTACAAGCTACTTACCCATTCAAATGGAAGTCCCGCCTTTTTGATTTGACAAAATGGGGAGAAAGAAAGCAAAGTGACCAAAGTGAAGATCAAGCTCAAGAGCAAGCAAGGACTTCACCAAATCTACAAGGCAAGGTCAAGAGACGCAAAGCTTCACCAAAGGCGCGCTTGTCTTCGCTACGTTTGTAAGTTTTATTTGCTTTCGGATTTTATTTGTCATCATCAAAAAGGGGGAGATTGTTGAGGCAACATGATCAAGATCTCCAAATGTGTTGATAATGACAAATAAACCTTCGAAACATATAAAACGTCAAACGGTAGCCTAATTCCCCGAAACCACATGTCTGCTGCTGGCGCGCTGCCCGCGCGCTAACGCGCCGGGGACGCGCAAGGAGTCTGTATGGTTTCGGGCGAATTTTCAAAGTCGGCTTTCCCCTTACCCGACAAATGTGATCTTTCAATTCAGGTATGTATATGTTATGTGCTTAATTGAGAACACTCGAAACGAGTTTTGAGATTTGAGAGATCATACTTTTACAACACCCACTTACGGGAAAACGCCAACTCAAGTTTTCTAAACACTTGCCTTTAGCCAAGGCTTTTCTTAACTTAGGGAGCTTCTATATTTAACATAACAACATGTGAAAGCATTCATATGCTAATATCCCGTACTTACGTCTTCTCTAATCACGTAACGGGTTTACTCCCTTATTGGTCAAACTAAGTCAAAGGTCACTTTGCGTAAACGCATCCTTTCCCACTTGGGTTATGCTTTACATCAAGGCAAAGCACTTGACTCGTTTGTACCAAGGTGTTAGTTGAGAACGTCGAGTCGTGGATAGTCACGAGATATGAAATTATGGATTCTCGACGTATTGTTACTTGAGTATATACGTAACTTGTGATTTTCTCAACTTATAATCTTAATTATCAAAACACTTTTCTACTAATGACAATTAGTTTATTTCTTTCCTTAATTACTTTCTTAATTATCCTTTTAAATCAAATTACCACTTTTCCCTAAAACCACTTACTTCAAAACCATCAAACCCAAAACCACTTACATCAAACCCTAAACCACCATCTCCCACAATCTCTCCCAAAATATTCTCTTACACACTCTCTGATATGTGCCTTTTTACACATATCTTTTACTTCATTTTACGAGCCAAAACGACCAAAAACACTCGGAAATGACCAAATAATGTTACAAATATACTTGGAGTGTGTTTTTGTGTATTTCAGGTACAAATGATTGAAAACAGAGCGAAAACGAGCATTTTTGGATCGACGCGATAAAAGCTGTGCATTTGGTTTGTCATAGACGGAATCAAAGTCAACCTCGAGATATAATTTTGGAACGAGATTGGAAAACCGAAGCCGAAACCAAATTTTATTGGCCGACCCGACCCCACTTAATGGGCCAAGTCAGCC
>LBNU01000682.1:2042-22655 GCA_014162995.1 Artemisia annua | reverse complement strand
AAAGAAGTTATCCGCTTTAAAAATATATATATATATATAATATATATATATATATCTATATATAATATATATAGGTATATATATATATATCTATATATATATATAATATACTAATATATAGTACCGCGTCACCTACTATCACTCACGGCTACACTACTCTCGCCCTTTTCCTCTTTTGTGTTCTCAAACACAAAAAAGAAAAAAAAAAAAAAAAAAAAAAAAAGCAAAACCAGTTCACCAGCTATTTCAAACAACACAAACAAAAACATAATAACTAACATCCTCCGTCTCCGTTGAAAGTCGAGGCGTGTAAACCATAAATAGCTTTCACAACAAAAGGTAATCCGTGAATTCAATTGTTACCCGATTAGCTCATAAAGCAAAACGGTTTCATTGAGTAACGGTTAACAAAAAGAAAATAAAACAAAAGAAAACAACAAACAAATGATTTTCCTTCTTTATTTGACAAAATGTTTTCCAAAACCCAAAAATATTCATCTTTACCCCTATCTCTTTTTGATTCTTTAGATACCTCTACCCTTATCTATTTAATTCTTATGGGCGGTCTCTTGGTATACATGTTTCAATTGTAACCGATCGAGGACGGCTATCTTGTTGACGGTGTGTTTGTGAGATGTTGGACATAATTGTCCAACTATTTTGTGTTACGTGCAATGTTGAGTCCATAAAGTCTGAAGCCGTCTCACATGATTTCAAAGTTCTTCCGACTACCTTTCACAACCACAATTTCTCTAACCGTCAAGATAAAGACCTCACAAGTTTACGGTTTAGGGAAAATCATGTGTGACTAAAAAGAATGAACTTCGTATCTTTAACGCTTCTCAAGAACTAAGGAACCGGGGATAAAACGGAAGTGGTGGAAAATTGCATAGCTCCTCAGAGCAACATCCACTTGTTTCCACCTCGGATTTCTCAAAATGTTCTTCGAGACCTTACATAGTCAGTTCGGATCACCGTGTCTTGGTTCTTTGTCTGATTCTTATGATATCCTGATTCCTTCTCATACCTCTCAAATGGAATCGATTTATCCTTGTTGTCGGTTGTGGGTGAGCCACTTTTCGGTTCACCATGTCGCTGGTGTACATGTGTCACGGTGTTGTAAGTGATATTCGGGGACGGGAGTGTTTGTTTTGTGGTTCGAGGAACTCATTTGTTATGATCCTAATCCGAACTCATTCAACGACTTTTCAAAATTTTCCAACAACCCACCACAGCCGACTTATACTCACTCAATCAACAGAACTGTTGTGAATACTGTGGAGGTCCACATTTTAGCCTCTGATTGCTCAAACAAGATCCATTTCCTTGTACAATTATGACTATTCGTATCAAGACCAACTCCACAGTACCGAAATACTCAAACTCCTCAGGAAACTCAACGCAAGACTCTTACTAAAGGTTCTTGAGGTACTAAAAGGAACTGAAGGAGGAGTTAATGCTACGACACTCATAATGCTCCCAGTATTTCTTGTGCATATTGTGGGGCGTCTCATAATGATTACAATGTCAACCTTCTGGTCTTGACAATTCCCCACCCGCAATTTTCATTCATTCTAAATTCACATGAGAAATCCATGGCGGAATTATTGACTCGAAGAGCAGTTGCTAAAATAGATTCCTATGATGCCCTTTGAAAAAGCTGTTAGGGAATCAATTGCAATAGAAAAGCAGCCAGATCAAGCTCTCAATTCCGTTTCATTTCTGATGACAGTGAGGATGAAGATTCTACTTCAAATGAAGGAATATTACAAAGATTCATCGAGTGCATCAGTTGCATCCCTCCCCAAAATCGCAGGGAGATAAAAGTATGCAAGAATTGCTAGCAGAAGAACACATGAAAAATATAAGAATCTATGTGTGCTAGTCTTTCTTATCTTCCTCAGTCTGATCTCATCGCACCGAGTTCACACTCACTCTCTTATTATGGGGCGGAGAGCATCTTGACACAATTCCTGCCAAAGGAATCAGACGTATTCATAAAGTCTAGTGTTGAGAACCTTGATCCCAATCCAGAGAGTCACAGCGAATTCTTGAGCATTTGTGTGATATCCCTCCTCCTCTTGTCTTCCCAAAAGATCATGATGAGATGTTCTCTGATTCTAATGATGACGATTCGTTATCATGTGGAGACATCAGTTATTTGGAAGAATTACCTTCTGAGCTAGTCAGCTTAGAAGAAGAGAATGATGAAGTAACTGACACTAAAATCAAAGATGAAGCCCTTCGTGCAACATTATTGAATGTCAGTCTTCTCATTTCTAAAATCGAGGCTTTCAAAGAGAAACCCATTTCATCTCCTATCCCCATTAAGGATAGTGACATTTTTTCCGATGACTATATTCCGGAATTTGAAGCCTTCAGTTTTGATCATATAGGAGAGAAGATTAGTGACAGTACCACTTCTTATTCTCATCTACCTCTCCCCGAGTATGAATCATTCTCCTTCGAGGAGTTCTCCCTTGAACTCACTCATATCATATCTCCACCGGAGTATGATAATTTCTACTTTGATCTAGACACACCCGGGATATGTCTTGATCAGCTGAGCTTAAATGATGAGACTCATGATATACAAATTATGAATTCTCCTGTGGGTGATGATGAGTTAGTCATGATTTTTATCATGACTTTCTTTCTCTTTTTCACCTATCCCGTGACTTCTCCTCTTTTTCGCTCCTTCAGGAGTGAGGACACTGTGTTTGACCCCGGCATTCTCATTTATCATTTTTGAGCCGGGTATATGTATATCTCATCGGGGTGGAACTTTCACGAACTTCAGTGTTTGTCCAAACATCTTGAATGAAAGTCCGATGCAGATTGTTTCATCCACATCTTGCTTCCCCAAGAACCAATGAATGCGGGGTCGAGTCAAGCTAGCGACTCGGTTAACAAAAACAGTAGCATTTCATGGGTTTTCACCCATGTTTCTGATTTCTTCCTATTTTCTTAAATAAGTGAGGGGGAATTTCCTCTATGTGTTGCTTCTTGTGAGTTGTTTGCTCGTGTTTTCAAAATTTCCCTTTGATCGTGGTGATTGGTGCGCCTATTTTCAAACCAGCCGCCCAATATCCGATCTTGTTCTAAAATGATTATTAAGGGAATTTGTTTTAAATCCTTTTTGTGAAAAAAGAATTTCGTTTCCACACTTAGCTAGTAATATTACCTTTTTCCGTTCAAAGTTTCGGCTAAGTGCTGGTACTTTGAATATTGAGGGCAATATTCAATTCTAAGTGGGGGGAGGAAATTCTAGTCGAATTTGATCACATTTGTACCTCCTAGTCCCCTGGTAACCCCGTTTTGACCAAATTTTTTTTAGTGCTTTGCACTAACAAAATAAATGGTAATCAGTCCACCATGTCTAGCACACATAAGGACTGGCTAATCCTGGAGCAAACGGCTCTAGGTAAAGATATATCAAATCCGTTTATGGCTGACAATTTGCCAAAAATTGTATGGTATTCAACTCACCGTATCTTTTATAGTGAAGAGTTGACTAGCCCACAAGGCTATGGCTTGTGGTAAAGGCAGTGGAAAACCATAACTGGTAATCAACTCACCAAGATGATAACTATATTCTATCAAAGAGTTGGCTAGTCCAAAAGCAAACAGCTTTTGGTAAAGACAAATCAAATCCGTTAACAGCTGGTGGTTTGCTAAAAATCATATGGTTATCAGTGTACCATAGTTCTTACTTGAACTGAAACATTTGGCTACTCCAGAAGTAATGGCTTTTGGTAAAGAGACATCAAATCCATTAAATTTTCAAAACGGGTTGTTCTTAAATTCTGAATTGCTAGGGACTAGCAATTGCTTAGTGTGGGGGATTTGATATGTGCCTTTTTACACATATCTTTTACTTCATTTTACGAGCCAAAACGACCAAAAACACTCGGAAATGACCAAATAATGTTACAAATATACTTGGAGTGTGTTTTTGTGTATTTAAGGTACAAATGATTGAAAACAGAGCGAAAACGAGCATTTTTGGATCGACGCGATAAAAGCTGTGCATTTGGTTTGTCATAGACGGAATCAAAGTCAACCTCGAGATATAATTTTGGAACGAGATTGGAAAACCGAAGCCGAAACCAAATTTTATTGGCCGACCCGACCCCACTTAATGGGCCAAGTCAGCCTATAATCATAACTATTACCAAATCCAATCCAAGACTATTACAAACCCAAATCCATAAACCCACTCTCGGCCCATCCCATACAACCCCTTTACCCATAACCCGACCCAACCTATTAATATATTAAACCCTGGTCAAATGCCAGTCAACCATAACCTCCCATCTTCCTCCCTTTACCTGCTTTTACCCACCATATCTAATACCTCCTCCACACCATCTCCTGCAACACTCCACCAATACCTCAAAAGCTCCAACTCACCATTCCCCATCCCACTATCTTCCCCCTCCTCTCACAACCCGTACCTAACCCCATTGCCACCCTGGCAATCCTGGTTTCAATTTGGGCGCCAAAATCCAATCCAAAGGCTGAGATGGTTTCAATGCAATTCAATGGCTGGGATTTGCTCCAAGAAAGCACAGAAGTCATCCAAAGCAGTTTTATCTCACAGAACAAACACAACAGAAGCACACAAGAGAGACCAAGCAAACCCTAGTTTCTTAGTATAAATAGAATGAGATGTAGCCTTCAAAGGCAGTAGGTTTTAGTTCTAAACTTTTGTTTTTTTATGTTTTCTTTAAAGTTTATGTACTCTTTTATTCCCAAGTTTAATATAAGTTCAGTTTTTTAAATTCTTCTTCACTCTTATTGCGTAATCTTTAAGTTCTAAATTTTAAGCTTTTATCATTGGTTGTTATAGCTCTCATAAGCTTTCATCAGCTTATAGAAAGCCTTGGTTCCCTTTAAAACTGTTTTCAACTCATTTTACTTAAGTTTCTATTAAAAAAAATCAAAAAAATAAAATAATTAGGATTCTGCTTCTTGGCTTATTTAAGTGCTTAATTATAGTTTACTTTTGCTTATTCTCTCTCACTTTAGCTTAGTCAATATTAACTTTTCAAAAGTGTAGCTTAAATTAGCATTTTCCCTTAGATTTTTTTAGCAGCCAACACCTTAAGGGGTGTTTGGCACAAGGTTATTTTTCGGCTAAAACCTTTTTTGACCCACTTTGCAAACTTGGATTAGTTATATTTCAGTATTACTAGTAGCTTTAGGGTAAAAATTTATCATTTTTAAGTTGTTTTAAAGATTTCGAGTTGTTATCTAAACATTTCAAGTTCATAACTGTTTTCAATAAGTCAATAGAGTAGAATCTGTTGTAGCATTTCTTTAGTTGTTTATTTTGCTTCACAATAGCTTAGAATAGGTTAGTGCATCTTTACAACATCTGGTACTTAGGCCTTGTGGGTCAAAAACTCAATATTTGTACCCATTTTACACCCGTTTGCTGTCAAAAAAACAGCCCAGCAGTCCGGAAGTTTTTTATTTTTCATTTCTTTGGTTTTTATCCGTTTGCTCTAAAAATTGGTACACAATATATCTAGTGGCTTATCTACTTCCTAGTATTTTTATTTAATTTTTGGTAATTTTTTATAGCAGCTGTTTGTAGGCCTGAAGTTGCACCAGTAGCCATTTTTTACTGCAGCCCCTCTAGTTTTCTTTGCTTATTCTTTTGTTTGATTATGCTCTTTAGGTCTATGCTACTGCTTATTACATGTCCCCTTAGCTTATTTAAGATTCCCATTGATGCCTTTGCATGTTTCCTATTAGCTTGGTTTATTCTAGCTTATTGATAGCTTTTAGGTTACTTGTATCTCCCCTGCACCTTTGGTTTTCAGTTTGGACCCGTTTTCTTTGACCCATAACTTGCTCATATCTTGAGCATTTTGCTTGTTTTTAAGTGTTTTGGGAAGCCACCTGTGCTAGCTTATTAGATCCTTCATTNTAATTTTTTATAGCAGCTGTTTGTAGGCCTGAAGTTGCACCAGTAGCCATTTTTTACTGCAGCCCCTCTAGTTTTCTTTGCTTATTCTTTTGTTTGATTGTGCTCTTTAGGTCTATGCTACTGCTTATTACATGTCCCCTTAGCTTATTTAAGATTCCCATTGATGCCTTTGCATGTTTCCTATTAGCTTGGTTTATTCTAGGTTATTGATAGGTTTTAGGTTACTTGTATCTCCCCTGCACCTTTGGTTTTCAGTTTGGACCCGTTTTCTTTGACCCATAACTTGCTCATATCTTGAGCATTTTGCTTGTTTTTAAGTGTTTTGGGAAGCCACCTGTGCTAGCTTATTAGATCCTTCATTGGTTTGAACTTATATGCTTGTTTGTTCAGCTTATTTTGCGCTTCTATTCGCCCTTTTTGCACCCTTTTCTGCTGCTACATCAGCAGCAGCCATGCTTGTTTGATCCTTTTAGTTGTTTGATCTTTTCTTGTTAGATTATTGTTGTTTTTAAGTTGTTTGTATTAGTGTAGACTATGTTTGTTTATGTCTTATAGCTTTTTTTGGCTCTTTGGCTTATGTGGGTGAAGTGTTGTGTGATGCTTAATCTCAAAAGCTCAATGAAAACATAAAACTCACCACTGTTGGTTTTGTAAACTTGCATAAGCTTGTTTTAATCTTCTCAGAAAAGTTGTTTTGTAAAAAGTTTGTTATTTTTGTTGGTCAAATCAGTTTGCAAAAGAGAAATTGAAAAAAAAAATAATAATAAACCAAAAAGTCTGGGGTGAGATTCGAACCCCAAACCTCTTGATACAAACAGACACACCACACCACAACTCAACCAAACGTGCCCTTGGGTCTTTCTTGTTATACCTCTCCACAATAAATCTTTTATATAGTTTTTGTTTTCTCTCCTAGTTTTGCTTAATAGGTTGTAATCTGCTTATTCTAGCTTATCAGTAGTGCTTTTTCTAAACTTGTTATTTTTCTTAGATTAGTTTCTACTTAATTTAATTTCCAAAAAAGTTTCAGATTTATTTCAATAGTCTTAGTATTTATTTTGATTTAATTAAGTGGTAAATTATTTTTAATTCATAATAAATAGAATTCTTATTGAAAAATTAATTTTCTTTTTTCCACAATTTTCTCTTATCATTAGGTTCGTTAAAAAATCATTTTTAGGCCCGTAGGATTATCGTAGCTTTTATTTCACGTTTTAATTTGTACACTCGCGTTTATTTTTAAATAACTTTTCTCGTTTTTAATTTTAGCATATAATTTTAGGATTCCCGATACCTAATCATGTTTCCCGTAGCGTTTTAAGTAGTTTTAGGATTTCCCTAGTGTTCCCTTGCTTTTGTTCCCTTTTAGGTTGCGTTATTTTCATTTTCGTTCGTACCATAATACCAAACAACCTTTCACATACAAGATTTTAATCTCGATCTTTTCACGATACTTTCCATTCACCCCTCGTTGGGGTACGACCCGGGAAACCACTTCCCGGTCTTTAAAATATCACTTTCACGAGTTTACGAGGTAATCTTTTTCCTAAAAGGTTTACTTGTATTCTCCACGTCTTGTTGTCTCACGATAACATTGACCTCACGTTTGTTGATATTTTTGATAAGTTGTTTTTACACACACCAAAACACAACGAATCACTCTCTTACATATTCCTTACACACATCACCTCTTTTGTACCTTCTTGTCCCCCTCACCCAAACACATATTCAAAATACACACACTTCACTCACATACCTCTCTTCACACACACTTACACATACTTCACCTACACACCTACACACTTCACATACTCCCACACATCTCATTCAAAATACACACATTACTCACACCCATACACACACTAAAGTACACATCACATCTCACTCTCTTACACACTCTTTTATTCCTTACACACTTTCAATCTCAACCCTTCATTCTATTAAACCATCTCAACCCTCCATTCTTTTAAACACATGTTTCTAATCCTAACCATCCAATTCAAACCAACTCATCTCAACCATCCATCCTCTTGCAACCTTACATCTCTTACACAACTTCAATCACAACCCTCCATTTCAAATCAAACACATCTCAACCCTTCATCACCCTTTCCCCCCAAGAAAGGAATATTCCTTTGGAATATCTCCTCTAAACCCAACCATGGTTCACCTCATCCAACCATGGTTAGTTCTCATCACTTAACCCTAACCCAACCTTGGTTAACTCAAACCACATACAACCATGGTTAAATCTCTACACTTAACCCATTTCACACTTAACCATGGTTAACTTTCTAAACCTTTAAACCTAACCATAGTTACACCTTAACCCTTCCCTTGTGGAATATTCCATGGCATATTCTCTTCTCACTTATGCCATGTGAAGTATTACATTTACACCCCTTCCAAATTACCCTATCTACACTTCTCACCCTTGGTAATTTGTTTTTCTCTTTATGTACTTCACAAAATGTTTTTCAAATTGGCTATTTGAGTTGGTAAACCTTATAATGATTAATGTTAATGTTTAGTGTGAAGTACAATTGGGGGTTTAGCAAGGTATGGTATTTATAAGATCAAAACCCAAGATTTTGGGAAAATGTTACAGAAGCCTGGCGCGCTGCCCGCGCGTTGACGCGCGGGTGACGCGCCGGCCTCGGTAAATTTTCCCAAGTTTTGGGTTTTGCCTATAAATACCATGCCTTGCCTCTTGTATACCTCACCCCTTGCCATTCTTCTTTCTCTCTAGATTCTTTCTCTCAAACACTTTCCAAATCTCTCTCAAATCTCTCTATCTCTAATCTTGTGTTCTTGATTTTCATATAACATCTTTGAAAGAACACATCTTCTTTGCAAGGGAAGAATCACAAGAACCTAATCCACTCTTGTGATTGTGTCGAGGGTCTTCTTCTACCCTTTCTATTACAATCGAGTCTCTAGGTTAGGTTAGGGCTTGATTGAACAAACTTTTATTCATTCAATTGTTTGTAAGGGAAGTCTTGTGTCTTTGTGACCAAGCCTAGATCATTGGGGATCTAGTTGGGGTTTGATACTTCCGGGTGGAAGTTTTGGTTGTGGTCTTGGTGACCAAAGGTTAAGTCGAATCACGAGATTCTTTAGGGTGGTTTCCGAGGGCGGAATACCGTTGGAGAGTAGCTCTTTCTTTGTGAGCACCAATATTGTTGAGTATTGGTGGAGTGAAGTTGTAACGGTTTGTAGTCCACCAAAAGGATTATACTAGAGTAATAGTATCGGTGTCGTGGATTCGCAACTGGACGTACGGATGGTATAAACCCCCCATCCGGAACCAGTATATATCGTTGTGTTCTTTACTCGCTTTATATACTTGTGATATTGTTTGTGGTTGTTCCTACTTAGACCACTTGGTTGTCTTCGTGTGTTAAAGTTTTTAAACGTCCTAAAAGCAGAAGAAACCGTATTCACCCCCCTACGGTTCTACAGAAACAAAGGCAAAAAGTCCCACCACACGTAGTTGGCAGTGTTATCCCATATTATGTAACGGGCTCATGCCCGAGTCTAGTACGTTCTGTGTATCACTATTTATCTCTACAATGTAATGTTGGAAACCAATCAATCAAATAAACATTATTCGGCTCATATCCTTTCCCTCTTACATGGTATCAGCCATAAGATCCTAAATCTCTAACCCTAATTCTAAACTCTTCCGCCGCCGCCTCCGGCCGCCGGCTACAAGCCGGAGGTTCGGAGGGCTCCCTTTAGCCTCTGTCACCTTTGCCGTCATTGGTTTGCATTAACCCTCATAATAAATTTTGGTTGCTAAATATTGATTGGAGCATTCGGTCAAAGATCATGCATGCATGATGGGATATTTCTTGTTGGTCAGTCAAAGATCACGCATGAATGCTTTTAAGATCAATTGCGTTTATTTTTCGTCTCAGTGGGTTTCGATTTTTGTATTGGTGTTGGTGGGTTTTGATTTTCGTTGCAGAATGTGTTTAGATTAAAAAAAATAAAAATAAAAATAAAAAAGTGGATCTTTACGTTTTTCTAGAGAAAAAGACGCCGCGTTTGTTCGGAAGATTCTTTGGGGGTTGAAGTTTTAGAACCAACTTTCGTTTTATCATTTTTTCTTTTGATGTTAATGCATTAGTTTTTAATTTCTTTTGTTTTAATTGTAGGGTATACTTTCGTTTCTCATTTTTTTTATTGTGTTGGTGATTTGTGCTAAGGTCACAAATCCACACATTATTATTGTGTTGTTCGTGCTTTAAGTCACGAGTCTGTGTGTTGGTGATTTGTGCTAAGGTCACAAATCCACACATTATTATTGTGTTGTTCGTGCTTTAGGTCACGAGCCTGTTATTTGTCTTCTCCGGTTTGCTGAAGATATGTTTCCGCTTGCTATCGAATGTCTTCTTCAACAAATTATCTATTAGTTTTACTTTATTGTTATTAGCTTTTACTCTCCAATCCGAGCTTTCGCGATTTCGCCGCTCGGACTGCGGGGGAGTGTTATCCCATATTATGTAACGGGCTGCCCGAGTCTAGAACGTTCTGTGTATCACTATTTATCTCTACAATGTAATGTTGGAAACCAATCAATCAAATATATATTATTCGGCTCATTTCATTTCCCTCTTACAGGCAGAAGGTGTAAAGGGTTATACGCGTGATGGTGGTCACCATTCATGATGCACCACTAGCTTCTACACTTAGTTTAAGGTTGCATCCAAGTACACACTAGTGGCACTACATGTGTTTCTTCATTAAGTCTTGTCACATGCAACAGGAAATACCAAATCATCAACATATCAAAATTCAATCCATCATGTGGTTCAACATGTGACATGAAAAACATAGACCAAAATTGTTATCAAATCAACATATTTCACAAATTAAATGACAGAAGTGATAAAATACGGACCACCAAAACATTAACACTAAAAAAGTATAACATTACTGTATTTATCAAAGAAGTAGCGGTGTTGTCATTCATAACTACTTTGTGGAGGTTGAAATCCGTTTGAAAAAGTAGAGGAGGAGCAGTTAAGATAGGGTAGGGTAGGGTCAGGTAAAGGTCACGCGTAATAACTTACTTAACTGTCGCATGGGTCCATCAGATTCTACCGGCCAACCACTGCTACAACACGACATGGTTAACGTGTCAAACTGAAACTTGTCGTTAAAATATATAAGATTTTGTTGTCATGTTACGCGACAAATTTTCACGGACCACTTGACCCCACCTCTAATTTTTAGTAAAATATGTACACTACTACACTAGTAAACGTATAAAAGCTACAGTGACGAGCTAATTTTTTCACAACTCCAAACGACAAGTGTGATGTTAATACAGGAGAGCTAACTTGTGTATTTTGAACCAATAATCTTCCTTTTACGTTGTAGTTGATGGGGAACATTTGAACAAAATTACCGACGCTCTTTTTTCATATTACAAATATGCACATGACCGAGCAAATACATTTGCTCTACGATCTAATTTGCTCGCTACTTGCTACATGGCACAATACCAATCGAATGTTTATTTAATAATAATAATAGTAATAAAACTTGGCAAGCAAACTTGTTTGCTCGTATCTTCCTTCTGTTCGCCACTTTTGTTTACCAAATATCAGTTTGCATTTTTAAACCCAAACAAATTCAAACGCTTAAAATAGATGACGATTTATTTATTTATTTATTATTATTATTTTTTTGACTTTCATCTTCACAATAGACATAAATATATTCACCCAATCAATTTAATATTTCACCTATACATACTAGGGGTGGCAATTCTCGACACGACACGATAAACGACACGAACCTAACACGAAGTTAAACAGGTTTGGGTTGAGGATAAATAGGTTTGGGTCAAAATAGGTCAACCCGTCTAATCCGTTTAATAAATGGGCCGTGTTTGGGTTGAGTAAATATTAAACAGGTCAACCCGCGAACCCGTTTAAGTATATAAGACTCTAAAAATAAAATATATAACATGCCTTTTTACGTTGCATGTGGATTAAATGTATTGTGTTATGCACTTAATACGATTGAATTACGATTCTACCTCATATATCATAGAAATTGACGCTTATAACTGAGAAAATTGTCATATAGTTATTTGTCTGCTATTTTTATCATATTTTAAATAATTATATCACTTTTGCATTTAAACTGGTTAAATCAACAAACCACCAATCTTATTCACTATTTGATCTATTTATTTAAACAGTTTAAACGGGTCAAAAATGGGTAACATGTGTTATGCAGGTGTGGGTTAGGGTTGAGTTTCTTGACACGATTAATAAATTAGTCGTGTTTGGGTAGAGGTTATACTTGTAATACCTAAAATTTTCAACTTAAGAAAAATTACCAAAATACCCTTGGATTTAAAAAAATAAAAATAAAAACTATGTAAACTAAAATAAAAACTATATAATTGCACCAAATAGATTCTAAAATTTTACAAGAGCCCATATTTTGATCCAAGATAATTAGTAAGTCCAAAATGAATTACAAAGCCCAATTATACATTTTAAGTGCCACGCCTATTTTATTTTATTTTGCCAAATTAATTTAATTTTGTATAAACTAATAAAAAGGAAAGAAGATAATTGCTATATAATTTTGGAAGGGTCTAAATTCTGATTGGTACCTTGATTTAGCCCCAAAATTTCGTTCCATCACCAATAATGAAACGCCAAAATAAATGACAATCATTCCTTTTCTTATTTTCTTTATACGATAAAAAAAAACAAGAACCCTAAACCTCCTCAAAATTCCACACGGCTCAAAACCAGATCTGGAGGTGTTCTAAATATTTTCTTGGTATTCTCTGGTCATAAACATCATCAAGAAATTATTGTTTTGATTTTTGAAGGCTCGTTTCAATCGTTTGTCGAATTGTTTCATAAATAAGGTACATAATTTGAATTCCATCATACGACTTCCATAAAATTCGTTCACTATTTTTCTCATGTTCCTCACATCATATATGGTCTGTGAAAATTGATTAAAAGGTCGTGGGACTCGTTGTGTGCTCGTGGGGATTTTCCTTGTTCATTTGTGGGGCGCTAAAGGAGTAAAATTCGTATATGTTTGTTAGGGGTGAGTACAAAAACCGAAAAACCGAATCGAAACCGAAAAACCAAAAAAGCCGAACCAAAAAAACCGCCCCATTTAAAAAACCAATGGTGGTGGTTTTGAATTTTATAAAAACCAAATGTTTGGGGGCGGTTTTTGGTTTCATATGAAAAACTGAACCGATAAAACCGCCACACCCCACCTTTATATATGTTTTTATATAATTTTATCTATATAAGAGGTTTGCTATTTAATTTTAAAGATTTGAGTATACAGCTATAATTTATCTATTAAAAAAAGGCAATTATGTTTTTTATTATCTATACATTTAAATATGTTATATTTGTATATATTATATCTCTGTTTTCGAGCAATAGTGTTCTTTGAATGTTTTTGTGAGTAAAAAGTGCAAAGCTGCAAAGACAAGCATTTTATATTTTAGATTCATTTTTGGTTGTTTTGTACATTTTTTCGAAGCTTTGGATTGTTGGATATTATGCTATTATATATTGATATATTTTTAAATATTTTTGCTTGAAATCAAGGAATCGTAAACTTTATAATTCAAACTTGCTTGTTTCAACTAAGAAAAAACCAAATAAAAACCGAAACCGAACCGATTCAATGTCAAAAATCGAAAAACCGAAACCGAAAAAACCGACACCAAATGGTTTGTAGTTTTCAAAAACCGAAGTATACGGTTCGGTTTTTGGCTTTACCATAAAACCGCCCCACCCTGCCCCATGCTCACCCCTAATGTTTGTTCCACTCGTTCTAAAATCATTCCGGTATTTTTCCTATGTTATTTACATTATATAAGACTCAAATAAAATTATGAAATCGAATCCCACACGTTCTATAAATTATTTGCGAATTAAAAACCCTAATTATGCATAAAACTCTAAATATTGCGAATTGAATTTTCTGGACTTGTACAATAATTTTTATGGACTCTACATACTGTATTTGATCTTAGAAAAATACTGGAAATAATTGTGGAAGCTTGGAATATGATTTGTGGAATTATTCTTTTATCGTTAATAATTAAATAAACAAAACAAATATAATTCGAAATGGACAAGGGTGAATTTGGTGATGTGATCTCGTAATTTTCTGGTATTCTTTGATGTTTATGCAACCTAGGAAAATTGTTGTTTGAATTATTTGATGGCCAAAATGTATTTTATGAATTATTATATAAATCGGATTATTTAAAAAGGTAAATAAATAAATAGAAATTAAATCGTATGAACTAGGGTTAGGGTTTTGGAACATTTTTTGATGCATTTAGTTATTGTTTAAGGTTGTTAGAATTAATGGTGAAATGATTGGAATTTAATTTTAGGGTTTGGGTAATTGTTTATAATTAACGAATGGAAATAAAAGTATAGGGGTTGTTTTGTAATTTTATAAAACTTTTGGGCTGAATTAGAACTTGTCTAAATCTGTTAGAAATGTGGTAAAAATAGTTCATGGATTGTTTGGATGTTTTGCATAATTATAAGGACTTATTATGTAATTATTAGTTAATTATTATGTGAAATTGAAATAATTAGAAAAGGAGGGACCAAAACTGTAAATTCTGGAAACTTGAAGTTATATTGAGTAAATAATGATACTAATAGTGTTTTGTGTGATTTTGAGTATTTTTGGGCCTATTGTGTAATTATTATGGAATTATGATTTAATTAATAAGTTTTATAAACTTAAGGGACTAATTGTGTAAATTCTGAAACTTACGGGGCTGAATAGTACTATATGTGTAATCTGATGTGACATTCTGAATTTGAGTAAAATGATGTGCTTGTTTGGTAAATATGGAATTCTCTTGGACTTAATTGTAAATTATATAATTATAAGGGTTAAATTGTAAAACTTGGTAAACTTGAGGGTGCAAAGTGTAATATTGGCTTATTTGACTTTCTTGACTTAAGTTGATGTATTATATGAGTATGTGATCATATGTGACTACATAACTTGTGAAATTGACACCTTTAACCCTAAAACATGTTCGGTGATTCCACGAAACCCTAATTTCGTAAAACCTTTCCAAAACGGAATTCTTGATACTTATGAACATGAGATCTTGATAATATGATAATACCAATCTAAAAGAATATGTTAACACTCGGAAAACATGCCCAATATGGAAACTTGCTAATTATGGAAACTTGCTAATTGTGGAAACCTGCTATTTATGGAAACCTGCTATTTATGGAAACTTGCTAATTATGGAAACTTGCTATTTATGGAAACCTGCTAAATAAGGAAACTTACTAATCATGGAAAGTTACTAAAAATAGAAAGTCACTTAAAATGGAAAGATAAACAAAAAGTAATAATCTGAATTGGAATCCTTTGTAATTCCGTCTTCTACTCCTTAGGTATGGAGAAGGAGTGACCCTCTATTTCCTGTGGTTCTTGCTTTGGTTTGATTGGCTTCGGTATAAGGTACAGATATTCCGTACTCTTTTAGTAAGAGTACAACCATTTCTCTCTTGACCTTCTCTCTCTCTCTCTCTCTCTCTCTCTCTCTCTCTCTCTCTCTCTCTCCTTATTATTGATTGATTGATCATTTTATTATTGATCCTTGATATTGATCCTTGTTATTGATCCTTGCTATTGATCACTTACCTATTGACCTCTTTGCTGTTGATCATTTACTATTGACCCCTACATTGATCTGTTGCTATTGATCCTTGTTATTGAATCCTTGCTATCGCTCAATTGCTATTGACCCTTTACATAAATCCTTGAATAGTGACCCTCTATACCTTGGCTCCATGGTTTTTGTGATCCTATTGTTAACTCTTGAACTCTTATTATCCATTCAATAACCTGGTGTGACCATAACCCTTTGAACCTTTGAGAGACATGGGATACTTTTGGGATAATATAACGGGAAGTGAAATTTTCTTTTCTAAAATATGATATGAAAACGTTTAAAGGAGAATCTATTTTACAACGACACTTTTCATATGATTTAAGATCACTTATCTATGGGATTGTTATAAATTCATAAAGACCACTTTTGAAGAACATTTTTGCAAACCCGTATTAAAGGTCGTTTTATAAATGTTATCTTTTGGAAAATCTCTTTTAAATGAACCATTTTATAAACCCTTAAATGGAATTAAACTACAAACCTTTTTAACCAAGTGATGGGAAACTGCTGAAGTGAACCTTATTTTAAACTCTCGTTTTGACCCTTTAATATATGAACTATGGGATTTTGGAACTTGAAATAGTGAACCTTGTGGATTGGAACTTTGGCTTGACCTCTCACTTTTGACACTTTAATATTAACTCTTGATTGACCCTTTGATCTTGACACTTGATCTTGAACCTTTGACTTGAACCTTGATCTGACCTTGACACCTGATATTGAACCCTGACTTGAACATTTGACCTTGACTTGACCCTTGGGCCTTGACTACTTGACCCTTCAGTATTTTACCCAGGTGCTACTTGTTGTGGAGTAGCCACAACCATAACATTGATGCACCAGTGTTATGTACTCTAGCGGGGCTGGAGAGATGTCCCCCGCCGTCCCTGATACTTGTTATCGACTGCTGCTATGATTGTTATTATTATTATTGTTATTGGCCAGCAGGGGCGTATGGATGCATCCTAGACATGTCTTGACTTGATACTTGCTTGGGCTACGGCCATTATTGATGAAGACTTGGATTATATATATTACTTGGTGAGCTGGTTGTGTGCATTACAACCCCTCACAGCTTGGGAGTTGATCACTCCAACCCTGATACTTGATACTTGATACTTGATACTTGTTTGGCCTGGGGAATAATACTGAATCCTTGACCATGACTTTGACACCCGTACCTTGAATACTTGACCCGAACCTTGAATACCTGGCTATAACCTTGAATACTTGACCATAACTTGAAATCCTTGACTATGTCTTTAAATACTTGATCATAACTTGATATTTTCTTGACTCATACAACTTGAATATCTTTGACACTTAATCTTGATAACTCTTCATACCTGGTCTTGAAAATCTTTCTACGCTTGACTTGAAAATCTTTTGACATACCTTGACACCACATGTAAAACTCTCTTGTATCTTCTCGATTATCTTATTATCTTGTTGTGCTTGTTTACTTTCATATCTGTTCACTGAGCTTTTTAAGCTCAGCCGCATTTCTTTTCTCATGCGGCAGGTTTAGTAGGAAGCTGGGTTATGGATGAAGATCTTACTTTTGGGCTTAGAAGACTTCACCTTGTAGTATTGGGCTGGACTTAGAAGTGACTAGATACTATTGAGAGTTGGGCCTTGTATTGTTATTTTTAGTCTTTTGTATTTTGTTTAGTTCTCCTTGTAACTTGGTAACCTTTGCTTATTGTATGTATGTATTCCCGTTTCACTTGTGTTCTGATTTGACTCCATTATTAATACTTTAGCCCTTCTCGGGTTGGGGTGTTACAATACTAACCCGCCAGCACGCGAACCCGAATAGGTCAACACGAACACGACTCGATTGCCAACCCTAATACATACCCATCTCACTCACCCTTTTAACTCTTCCAGAAACAATCAAGCAAGAAAAAATTATAGTCGATCAAGATGATTTTTTAGTTTCATCTTAGGCAGCAAAATGGAAATGGAATGGCGAGCAAAATGGATGGAGATCAAAGTATTTTGCTTGTCACTTACATGTATTACGAGTATATGGGTTATTTTGAAAATGAAATGGCGAGCAAAATGGATGGAGAACAAAGTATTTTGCTTACCACTTACACATGTCACTAGAATATGGGTTATTTCCTAAATTGGAATGGAGAGTAAAAAGGATGGCAAGTAATTTGCTTGCCATTTACAAGTGTCACGAGAAAAATGGCACGAAAATGGCATGCCGGGCAAATTAAAGGGCGAGCAAACTTGTTTTGCTCGCTATGTTTTATTTGATTACAGAAACTTTTAGAGTCACAATTGATGAAATGATATTCCGAGCGGTCTTTCTAGAAATTTTCATGAATAATTGTGCACTGATATACGAAAAGAGACAAGTTATGCATACCCATCAAAAACACCAATGGCACCCCCCCCTCCACTTTTTATTTTTTAAAATTTTTTCTAGTAATGTTTTCGTAATGAAACTATGAAACTGAAAGTACGGAATAAAAACTATAAATTGAACAAGTCAAAAATATTAAACTGTTAAAAAATACGGAGCAAATGCTGAAAAACTGTGTTATACTGTCGAATACAGTGGGCGAGAGGGTGAGGGTGTTAAAAAGTGGAGTGGGGGTATTGATAACACAACCCTCAAAGTATGTTTTAAATTGTTGGATGAGAAAAGAAATAACTTTTGTCCATAAGTAAGTTTGAGCATTTTGTTGGTGTAATGGCTTAAACTAAATTGTCATCTTAGCATTACTTTAGCATTCATTCCCCAACTCCCCCTACCCCCTATAATAGGCAAACCTCACTTTTGTGACCCACTTCATTTTTTTAAACAAATTAATTTTTCATTTATGAAAATAAAATTATAAAATACATAAAAATTCATAAATAAAAGATTTATAACAACTTTATAAAGAAACAAGTAGTTTGGCGCCCGCCGCGTTGCGGCGGGACTTTTCTGTGAAAATGTTCTTTAGTCATCTTTTGATTTTCAATGCGCAAAACTAATTGTTCTCTTTTATTTTGTTGTTTTTATCGTCGTCGTGTTTACGGTCTTTATTTTTTCATAAAATCTACGCAAGAATTTAAATCCGTGATATTGCGGCAGCAGATGGTATTAACTTACAAATGTTAATTTTTGGTGTTTACTTATCTATCGATTTCTACGTTTCAAATTTGTTGGTACTAATATAAGTAATAAGGGTTATCCCCTAAGGAGAGGCTCGAGGGTTGGTATCTCTGCCCGAGGATGCGACACTAACTCGAACCAACAACTAACAACTAACATCTAACAACTAACCCGTCGTTCAAAAAAAAAACTTAAACATGTTATGTGCAACTGCTTGGCCTAAAGTAAATGAAAGATATGTTCAAATAAAAAAGTAAATGGAAGATTGGGTCAGCAAAAACAACCGGGCTAAATATGAGGTCCAGTAACAAATTATTAGTTCATTACTCTTCACTCGAACAGTTTAGTATTGTGATGTTAGGCAAAATAGGTTAAACGGAAAAGAAGCCCATGCAAGCCCACAGGAATAAAATATAATAAAGCTTGCATCAAGCGCTTTAGTATATATAGAGAATACAAGAAACAATTAAAAACTATCAAAATTAAAAAAAGAGCTAAAACTTAAAGTACAACATTGAAAACCATGTAAAAAAAAGTTAAAAAATAAATTAACAAGCCATCATCTTTCACATTCAAAACATAATATATGTAAATCGAAAAACCCACAAAAAAATCATTTCATTTGGCGCAAGCCTTCTTCGCGTTTCATGTAGGGAGGGGGGGGTCCGTTGCAGTGGCGAGGCTTTGGCACCGGTCCATGTCGACTTGGCGCAAGCTCAAAGCGACTACACCCCATGCTCTTAAAAGCGTGTGTGTATGAAGTAGTACGTGTTTTACAACGATAACCCTTAAATTACTTTCTACTAACGTCCCAAGAAGTTGTAATTCATGGGTGGAGGTAAGAAGGGGAACAGGAGGCAAGTGCCCTTACCAAAAAATTTGTTTATGTAAAACTTTTAAACTTTAGAGGTATTTTTGTAAATTTGCCCCACCCTCTCCCCCAAAAAGGGTTGTGTTATTTTCTTGGATACGGTGTAGTGCTTTGCTTGATAAATGCTTGTAGCCTGCCTTGTTTGCTCGATAGCTTTGTTGGCATTGAGCTTTGGTTATAATCGAGCCAAAGCCTGTAGTTTGTGAAATCTTACTTTTGTTGATTCTTGGTGGCAGTTTTGACAGCCCTTGTTGTGATACTGCCTTTCTTCGTGCATACCTTGCTGAAACTCATTGTGGCAAGTGCTGGAAATTGTGCGAATCTGCCTTTTGTTGTGGCATTTTCATGGCTTGGCAAGTTGGTGGAATCTGCCTTTTGTTGGGCATTCTGTCTGTGGAATTTTTGTTGCTGTATTCTGTTTGTGCGGAATCTGGGGATAAACCATTCCTTTTGGTTGGGTTCTTATAACACAACCCCTTTTGTTTGTGTGAATCTGCACTGGACAAAAACTGGCCAACTTTTGTAACTTTGAAAAAAATGCGTTTTTTTAAAAACTAAGCGATGACGAATAGTTTTTTTGTTTTTGTTAACAACCGAGGGCATGGGATGGCAAATTAAATTTTTATACTTTCGCAACCCATTCATATCCGAAGCCTTACTAAAAATCTGGAGCCTATAAGCGATGACGAATGCTTTCTTGTGTTTGTGTGGAATCTGCCACTTTGTTGGTGTTTGTGTGAATCTGCACTTTGGACAAAAATTGCCACTTGTAACTTTGGGACAAAAAAAAAATTGACTTGGACAAAAACTAGAAAGACTTGGACAAAAAACTGGACTTAAAATACTTGGACAAAAAACTGGGCCAATTGTTACTTTTGAAAAAAAAAAAAAAAAAAAAAAAAAAGCTGACACAGAAGGACACTATGCGAGGGGGGTTGGGGGTAGACCCGTTCTTT
>LBNU01000680.1:98844-116355 GCA_014162995.1 Artemisia annua | reverse complement strand
TCCATCCCAAATATATATCCACCAAAACTAGATCTGGTCTTCTTCTATCTCCTCAACACTCTCCTCACCAAAACACACACACAGTGTGCGCAAGTCTGATGATGATAGGACAGGCGTGTGAACAATACGAGAGATTTACAGGGTAACCTGGTAAGGTTTTAAATGTAAATTAACTTATGATATTTCATGTCTAAATTCTTACCATGTCTTTTTAATTCTCTCATGTAGCATAAATGTTTCGATTCCTGGATTTGGGGTCTCAATTACAATGGCGGTGATGGTTGCGACTGATAATATATGGCGGTGGCGGTATTTAGCTTACTATTACAAATAAAAGGTGCATAATCGATTGTAAGAAAGCCAAAAATCGGAAAAAGACCAAGATCTGACTATCAAAAAATATAGCTGTTTCTAATCAAGTAATTACGTTGGTCTATTTGATTTTTTCAGCTTATCTTTTCCATTTTTAGTTGGGTGGTTGGGACAAAGTTACTTGTACCTTTGTAAACCATTCCTAGATTTTAATCTATACCTTATTTTACATAATTAGGGCTATCAGTTTTGGACTCAAAACGACAATAAAGGTTACTTTGAGATCAAGAAGGTGATTATATGCTTGGGTTCATGTTTCTTTACAGCACCTTACGATTTTGTTTCATATGCTCATAGTTAGAGGTGGCAAAATAGCTAGGCAGGTTAGGTAATATAGTTCAAAACTTCAAATTTTGGTAGGGTGGGAGTCAGGTTGGATTGGCCCAATGGTGATACACTTACCAAAGACTCCGAACTTTGTGATTTTGTTTTTAAATAGTTAATGTCAAATATATACAACTCTTTAAATATACATTAGATATAGTAAGTTTTATACCATATAAAATCTACCTCAGATGAAAATACATTGGATCTGAAAAAAGTAAGAGCACAGGTAATTGATCTTTTTTTATGCATTTTGCCCTCTTTTACTTTCACTTTATTCGAGGAAAATACCATAGACCTTGTTTGTGCAGATAGTTGAACCAGTGGCGCATCAAGTGACTCAAAACCACCAAAGCAGATAGTTGAATAAGTGGCGAATCAAGCGACTCAAAACCACCAAAACAGCATATATATAGTTGAACTAGTGGCGCCTGACAAACTAGATGCACATGACAAAAGACATGGCAATAGTGTCTCTATGTCAAATGTCAAGAGATAGATGCACCCGTCAACAATATATATAACCACATACTTTTTAGAGAGGAAGGTTTTCTTGCAGCTAATCAAGAACTTTATTCCGATATGCTCATCTACTTCTGTCATTTTGTATACTTTGACATGTTCTAGTTCTGCTCTCATCCTGATGTGGTTATTGTTGATATGCAGCAGCCTACATTTTCAAGGCTTTTATATCCAGATGATGAGATTAGATCAATGGAGAAAAACTTGTAAGTTTAACTGCAAATTTTATTATTATGTTCATTGTTTTGGATTAAAAGTTTTCATGATGTAGTTTGAATTACTACTGCTCATGTTTGTGTTAATATTGCTAAGATGGATTTAGTGCTGCTCATGAACTTCAAAGAAAATGTGCCAAGTATTTACTACTGCTAGTACAAAAGTTACTACTGCTAGTGACAGTTGGTACTGCTCAGAGATCAAGACGGCTCGATGTTGTTAGCTAGTTGCTTCTGGAAAAGATTAAAGATACTTAATTAGGAAAATATTGTAATCCGACTAGGACTCCTTGGTGTATAAAAGGATGGCCAATTTTATATTTGGTTCAGTTATATACATTCCAATTTTATTGTATTTGAATTTGTTTTGATTGATCTTTTAAATGTGACTAAAAGATGCATATAGTCACACTTTTGGTCACTGTTTTCTTAATTCGTTGTGTGACTAAATATTACAAAAGGCCACACAAACATAAAATTCATGTGACCATTGGATGATCAATAGTCACACAAAATACACATTTGTTCCCTTTAAACAGCATATGGTCACACTTATTAACACTTTTGGCCACTGTTTGCTTAATGGTATGTGACTAAATACCCAAAACAAACATGCTTTGAGTGACTAAATATTACAAAAGGCCACGCAAACGTAAACTTCATGTGGCCATTGGATGATCTATAGTCACACAAAATACATATTTCTTCACTTTAAACAGCATACGACCACACTTATTAACACTTTTGGCCACTGTTTCCTACATTGTATGTGATTATATACCCAAAACAAACATGCTTTGTGTGACAAAATATTACAAAAGGCCACACAAACATAAAATTCACGTGGCCATTGGATGATCAATAGTCACACAAAATACACATTTCTTCACTTTAAACAGCATATGGTCACACTTATTAATACTTTTGGCCACTGTTTCCTAAATTGTATGTGACTATATACCCAAAACAAACATGCTTTGTGTGACTAAATATTACAAAAGGCCACACAAACATAAAATTCACGTGGCTATTGGATGATCAATAGTCACACAAAATACACATTTCTGGACTTTAAACAGCATATGGTCACACTTATTCACACTTTTGGCCACTTTGTATTAAATTGTATGTGACTAACTCCAAAAAAATAACACCCATTGTGTGACTAAATTATCACAAACGTCACATTTATTGTATATTCATGTGGCCATTGGATTATCAATAGTCAAACAAAATACACATTTACTTGAATATATCATCTCAAATGTCACATATATTATATATTTATGTGGCCAAAGGACGAACAATAGTCACTCTCAAAAAGAATTCGTGTGACTATAAGGTGTTTACGGTCACTGATAATGACTAATCCAACAAAACTTGTGCCTAATTTGTCACACATATTCGGGGTTTTGGTCACTCTTTTTCGATGGAAAAGGCCACGAACTCAACAATGTGACCATATGCCACCTACGGTGGTGGGACCTTTTGTCACACATGACGAAAAAAACGTGCGTGACTATACGCATATCGTCACACATTTTTGGCATGACCAACAGAACTTTTTGTACCGGTGTACCTACGCCGTAGCAAGAACTTATGAAGACTACGGCTTAGCTCAACCATGACTACGGCGTAATGATCTACTAAATGGCTCTACGGAGTAACAACTCTCCACCTATGACATAGACCCCAAAATGAGGCAGTAAAGAACTCACGTAGCGAAAGAAGGAATTACGGCATAGTTCCCCAAATAACTACGCCGTAGGTGCATATAAGGAAGAAACTACGCCCGTAGCACTTGATCAAGCTACGACATAGTTGATATTAACAAAGGCTACGGCGTAGCAACTCATTCAGCTACGTCGTAAATACCAGCCCTAATTCCGGCTTTATTCATTCACTTTTCACCACACAGAAGTTGGGAGAAACTCAGGGAGCAGGAGGAATGAAGTTCAATCTGCATACAAGTCATTTCCAAGGGAGAATTCACACACCAATCATAAGTTTATTCATTCTTTTGATTTGTATTCGATTCATGTTTAAAATTGTGATATTACATTCTTGTTTTACTGCAACTATGAATATGAGTGGCTAAACACCTCTTTGTGTTAGCCTTGTCATGAAATTTTTATTGTTATGATTTAGTTTTCTATGCATCTATTATCGTATTGTTTGTATACTTTCATGGTGAGTCTTAGGACCCTCTAGTTTAGGTAGTGTTGAGCATTGGTAGTTCCTTAGAGGCTTGGTGAATTAACCCTAGGACCTAAGCCAATGAAGGTGTCACTTGGTGATTGAAATATCACCATACATGTGCGAATTAACCCTAGGACCACCTACCAATGTGATACACTTAAAGAAGCTAGAGGGGGTGTAAGATCTGACCATGCCGCATCCCGCTAGACTTGTCCGTGTTAGTTGAGGTACTTAATGACTCTTGCATCTTCATAGGTTAACGCCGACCGATGAACTCTTGTCTTTACAATAGGCGGGAATAGGACAAGGTGTAAGATAGATTTAGGGGATTTATCCCTCTGATCCTAAATGTATATAACCCCCAGAAAAAACGATAGGATGCACTTATAGAAAACTCATCATAATAATAACAAGAGTAGTAATTAGGTTAACACTGCTTCTCCCTATTGATTCTTTTCCATTTATTTACTTGATTTTTTTATTTACATTTCTTAGTTAATTAATCTCTACAATCATAAACCCCTTTTTATATGTGACACTAAACTTAGATAGACTCCACACACATACCTCTTGGGATGACCTCGGCTTTACCAACTAGATATACCTCACACGACCGAGTACACTGCCCGATAGTGCATTAGGTAGACCTTAGGTAAACGGGAACTTTCTAAATATTAAAACCTGGTCCGTAAAACCTGCATCAAGTTTTTGGTGCCGCTGCCGGGGAGCTATTAGGATTTTATTTAAGTTTGCAATTTTATTTTCTTTTATTTTATTTTCAGTTTCTCACGATCAGTTTTAAGTTTCAGGTACCATGGCAGAAGTTGACATTGACAACCTCATGCTTAAGGAATATTTGGCTCTAACACGAGAAGAGCAAGGGCCTGGTTTGGTTAGGCCAGCTATTGTGGATGACGTGCAAAATCGAGATCAAGAATCAGTTCATAAGGGAATTGCGGAAAGACCCATTTTTGGGAAGCAAGACAGAAGATGCTCACGAATACATTGACAATGTTCTTTACATTGTTAGTTTGTTCAACATTCTGAGAGTATCTCATGATGCGATAATGCTCAGAGTATTCCCTATGACATTGACCGGAGGAGCCAAGAGATGGATTGATAGGTTACCAGCTGGGACTGTTAACACTTGGACTCTCCTGAAGAAGCATTTCATCCAGAGATATTGCCCTCCTTCAAGGACGGCAAAGCAGCTTAAAGATATTCACAACTTCAAGAAAGATGGAGATGAAACATTGTAACAAGCTTGGGATAGGTACAATGATCTTTTGTACAAGTAGCCTACTCATGATCTCAACAAGCAGCAAGTGGTCAACATTTTTTACAAAGGGATCAATATCTCAACTCGCCAAATGTTAGATTCTCCGACACCAATCCCTGGAATGACCCCTGTTCAAGCCTTAAAGGCTATTGAAGACATGGCGGACCACTCTCAAAAGTGGCACGAAGGTGGAAGTAGTAGGATCATTGCTGGAAATTCGGATGGAATTACATTCATCACCAACAAACTCGAAAGCTTGGGGCGTGACAAGAAGAAGCTCAAGGAGAATGTTCACGCTATTCAAGTTGGTTGAGAGATTTGTGAAGGACCCCATTTGGATAAGGGTTGTCCTTTGAACGAAGACGATAGAAAAACTAAAGAGGTGAAATATGGAGAAGGTAGACCATTTCAAGGTAACTGTTATCGTACAGGGCCATCAGGATACAATTGGCAACCTTATGGAGAAAGAAGATCAAGTCTTGAAGAAACCATCAACAAATGTCTTGAAGATTCGAGGAAGAAACAAGGAGAGCAAGATGAATGGTGAAAAAACTTTCAAGAAGCCACTAACAAAAGCCTCGCCAACCATGATGAGTCTCTCAAAAGTCTTGCAGCAATGATTGAGAATTTGGCCGATAACATCCACAAAAATAATCTAATCGAAGAAGGCAAGAAGACCATTGGGGCATGCAAGGCAGTTTTCACGGAAGATGATGATAGAAACGTCGGTTAGAAAATTCTTTTGCAAGAAGAAACCAAGCCCAATGAAGAGATGCCTTACCAATTACCAAAAAAGGAGGATAGTACAGAGAGCTTCATCGTTCCATGCACAATCGGTAACTTTAACTTATTAGCATTAGCTGATTTGGTGTCTAGTATCAATATTATGCCATTGTCTGTATTCCTATCCCTTAAGTTAACAAGCCTCGGGAAAACTAGTTTGATGGTCGAGAGGGCTGACACAACTAAAACGAGTCCAATCGGGATAGTGGATAATGTCATCCTTAAGGTTGACAAATTTTTGTTCACAGCAGACTTTGTAGTCATCGATACGACTAACATCCCCAAAGAAGACCTGATTCTAGGACGACCCTTCCTTGCTACCGCACACACCAAAATTGATGTGTTTGAAAAATAAATCTCATTTGGAGTATACGATGAAAGAATTGTGATTAATAGGAATGTGATCTCTTCGTTTTTAAACAAGGAAAAAGCTAGTTCATGCAAAGTAGATCAAGTAAGCGAAGAAATTTCCTCGATACTTCAAATCTCCGATGATGTGTTCTCCGATACAACCCCCTTGTGCTCAAAATATGAGCAAGAGGTTAACTCATATCTGGATAGTGAATCTTTTTGGATGACAGTGATGAAGAGGATGTAAGATTAGAAACAGGGAATGAGGAAGGAGGACCAGTGACTATTGTAGCAAAACTTCACTGTTGCGAACCTTCGACAACTATAGTCGATGGGTCAAAATTAAATCTTCCTACATGTGACATTAGAAGATTGAAGAAGGCAGCTAAGGTTTGGTGCATTAATGAAACATGGTTTCAAGTGCATTTCATGAACGCCAACTTGAACGAAAAGGTTGAATGGATAGTTCACTATTGCATACCCGCCATGATGACATATTGATGCATCTAAACAAACGCCTTGTGTTAGAATAATACTTTGAGTTGTACTAACAAGTATGCAGAATATACTTAGTAGTACTTAGAAGATTGGTTATGAATTGTTTTGTGAGTGAAAACAGTTGTATATGATGAACACAAAGTATAAACCAAACTTTAAGCTTCAATATTATTAATGATAATAATACGAGTGATCTTGCTTATCACTAGGGTTACACCTTGAAGCTCTCTAATTGATACGTACATGAACTTTAACCTAGGACCTCCTTTTATAGCACAAGGAGTCCTTTACAAGATAAGTATAAAGTTATCTAAATAGAATATACACAAGATCTATTCTATACTTATCAATACACAATTACATATAGTTATCATATTAGTAGTGGTAATAGTATGTACTAGCAGTGGTAATGTGTTTCCACTGCTAGTGCATTCTTCAGTAGTGGTTATCTCCATGCTTAGCCATGGTAACTGTTTGTGTAATTCCCAACAATCCTCCCCTAAACTTATGATTTCTCTGCAAATCAATAAGTTTCTTCAATCATCAGCATCTGTGAGGATATGGAGAATTCTTCCAAACACTTCATTTTCTTCTTAAACTAGCTCTTGAACACTGATCTTGTATCTTCTGTATCAAAGCATTAACTTTCTCAGTGTTTTCATGAACTCTTAACCTTGTTGACAACATTACTGTAAGAGTTCCAGCTCTAAGTGGATATCCCTTTTCTGCAAACATGAATGCATCCACTCCAGCTTTTGTAGAAACATGATGAACCTCACATGAATCATAATATGTCCATGTAGTAGTATTGAGACATGTAGCTTCAAACTTCCAGTACCTATCACTAGAATCAGGTTCATAAAGTCTCCTTAGATCTACCCATAGCTGCATTTCCTTCACATCTTTAAGATTATCAGCCTTGAATCTTTCTTGAACCAACTTCCAAAGCATATCAAGATCACTTCTATCACATGCTTTAATCAGATCTTCAAACTGAATGAAGGATGAAGTTTCACCACCTAATCTTGCAATCTTCCATGTTGAAGCAAAATTGTTAGCTGTGTAAACTTCCCAATCAACAATAGGATGTCCGATTTGTAGTGGATCAAGATAAAAGTCTTCTTCTTATATCACTATCATGGCATTCAGCTGATCTTCTGTAAGCTTCTCATATTGAAATTCTTGTTCTTAAGCAAATCTTGTCTTCTTAGTGGTTTCCTGTTCAGAAGTTGTAGCTTTTCTTTAGAACTTAGGAAATATTCTTTATTCTTCTTCAAAATTCATTGGGATAAAATCACTATTTTGTCTCTTGACTCTGTAATAAATCCCTTCAATCTGATCATGTGACATTCCTTTGAACTGAGACATTTTCCATCCACCAACATGACAGCAATAGGTTTTCAGCTCTGCAATAACCTGTGCCTTGGTTGGTTTTCTTGGCTTCTTTTGACCTTTTCTGACTTTTCCTATTGCCTCTTGAAGTACTTGTTCATTCTTCATTTGAATAAAATCAATTAGTTGAGCTGATCTTTGGTCTTCAGTTAAAGTCTTATCTGCAATTAGTTCAATGGCCTTCTTCTTGACCATTGGATCATTAACAATCATAAACTCAATTTCTTCTTCAGTTGGCACATATGTGAACTCTGGAGTTTTCTCTCTCAGGGCTGTAGGTGGAACAGTAAATTGGATCTACTTCCATTGGAGCAGTGGTTTCCAATTTATTCAACCTTTTAGCCTCCATGAAATTTCAATCTCTAACTCATCTTGTCTTTTCTTGTTTGCAATCTCATCCTCTGTCATCTTCATTGCAACTTGAGCATCATAATCTATCTGAGCTTGTTCTCTTGTGGAAATCTTCCTTGGTTTCTCAGTTTCATCACTAACCAAAACTGCATTGCCTTTCTCCTTTCTAATTCTTTCAATTTCTTCCTCTGCAATGGTAATATTTTGACCTGCAGTGGGAACCATCTGATCATCAGTGGAAAGGTTAGCAGTGGAAGATACTTGCTCTGCAGTGGAAACAGCCTGTTGTGGTTGACTTGTAGCTGTATCCAAAATGGTTTCGGGTAATATCTGAACACCTAAACCTACTAACTCAGTTGGATCATCAATATGAATTCTTTCCTCTGTTTAATGACGAGGAATATCTTGAGTAGCAACTGCTTCNGAACCATCTGATCATCAGTGGAAAGGTTAGCAGTGGAAGATACTTGCTCTGCAGTGGAAACAGCCTGTTGTGGTTGACTTGTAGCTGTATCCAAAATGGTTTCGGGTAATATCTGAACACCTAAACCTACTAACTCAGTTGGATCATCAATATGAATTCTTTCCTCTGTTTAATGACGAGGAATATCTTGAGTAGCAACTGCTTCAGTTTCATTGCTTGTTCCAACTGGTTCATCAAATCTCAAGTCTGAGATGCCAAAATCAAAATCAGCATCATCTGCAAAGTCAATGCTCCTACCCTTAGTCTCCCCTGTTTGGGAGAATTACCCAAATCTCTACTAAAATTCTCTGAGTCACTATCATGAGGTGAGGATGGGGATGAGATCATAATCTTTGCAGTTCTTTTATTATGTTTCAAGCCCTGAACTTCTTCTTTCAAAGTTTGAATCTCAGCTTGCATACTTTTAAGATCTTTAGCATGTTTCTCCTTTGTCTGTGCCAGTTCCTTTTCCAAAGATTCAACCTGTTTTGCTAACTTGGTACAAAGTTCCATCAATTCCATTGGTTACCCACTGCCCTCAACACTTCCAACTGTGTTACCTGTTGGGAGAGGTGAATCATGGGGCATTGGTTCAGGCTCTACCCTAGTTGGACTAGATTGAAGCCTGGAACCACCACTGCTTGTTCCTAGACCAAAAGGATCAAGGACATGCAATGTTGCAATAAGAGGAGTTGGCTGTTTTTGCCTCCTCTCATATGTGTGAGTAATTGGGGGGGGGTGTTATGAATAGGTGGAACTGCAATAGTGGGTGTGTGTTGGGGTGCAACTGGGATTGCTGCACCTTTACCTTGTACCTATGCAATCTTTGCAAGCATTTGAGGTAAAAGTGGTTTAAATTCCCCATTCTAACCATCTGAAGCCTTATCCATATTTTGAAAATTTTTGGTTTAAGATAGCGGATTTTGTAAACTCTTTTGTGGGGTTGCAGTGGAAATTCATTTAGCACTGCTTGCACAAACTTTGGATACATTAAAATTGTAAGGACTCTTTACATTGCCTTTCATACTGTTAAAAATATATTTTGAAAAATTGAAATTCCTATCTGTGGCTAAACAAACCAAAGGGCAAGCCATTGTTTAACTGAATTGTTAATAAGATGTTTTCTTAGGACTTAGGCAATGCAAAAGAGTATGAATGAAAAATCTCTAATGGGGGCAAAAACAACTCCTTTTGAAAGTAACCTTTTGTCAGATGTATCATACCCCATTGTTGAGAGATGTTCATGAATTTCTGGAATGGGTAATGTGATGAGACCATTGAGATCATCCAATTCGAGAATTCTCTTCAAGGATGACTCAGTAACATCAATAGTTACCCCATCCACTGTGGCTCTAAGAGCATCCACAGTTTCATGTGTGTCTCTTATCATTTGACTCTATGGAGTTCCAAAATTGTTTGATTTGAGAGACATAGATTGTGGGTTTAAGAGTTAAAGCATACCTTATGTGAGTGGTATTAAGAAAGTCCACAATCTGATGAAAAACAGAGCCACTCTTATCATTTGACTTCTGCAAGTAGGCCACTTGGTTGTGCTCATCTGCAAAGGTTAAGCTTGCCATAGTTTGTTTTGAGTAAAGTAGGATTGTGTGAGTATGAATTGAGTATAGAACACGCCTATTGAGAGAAAAGGATTTATACTGTTAGGGTTTGAGAATTATACGCAAGAGAGTTTATCTTTAGAAAAGATTTATCTTTAAGAAAAGAATAAATTAAAATAAGTAAGTAGATAATTCTCAAAAAATTCACCCTATAAGTAAGGACAAAACTGTTTACTCTCAACAGCTAGTTAAAAATATAGTTACTGACACAATAGTTATAATGGCTAGTTCAATAGTGGTAAAAATTACATTGGCAGTGGTAACTGTGAACTAGCAGTGGGAACTTTTCACAAAATTTTCCAAGAGCAGTAGTAAAATAAAACATAGGTAAAATGTACTGCTCTTTTCATAGTTTTTAGCAAACTACCAGCTATCAACGGATATGATATGTCTTTACCATAAGCCGTTTGCTTTGGACTAGCCAACTCTTAATCACTTGGAATATAGTGAGTTGATGACCATATAGTTTTTGGTAAACTATCAACCATAAATGGATTTGTTAAGTCTTTACCAGTAGTCGTTTGCTCTGGACTAGTTGATTCTTATGTGGATTAGACATGGGGAATCTATAAACATTTGTTGTGTGTCTCAGTTGCACACCTTTTATGATCAACTCCCGGCAAAAATTGGTTATGTACCTGCACATGTTAGTATAGAGCAAAGAATATGCATAACCAAAGTGTTTAAACCAAATTTACTTTTTGACCAAGTCACTATTCATAAAAATATCTCCTTTTAGTCAACCCGATATAGTAAATAATATCCATATTTACTTCTCAAACGTACCAAAATAGGTAAGAGTTAATATCTCTGTTAATTATCCCTTAGGGTTGACTTTGCCTATAAAAAAGGCACGAATCATCAATTATCATCATCAAACACTTTCTATAACATCACCAAACCTTAAATCACCATGAGCAAACTCCCAAACATTGTTTACATCTCCTCTGATTCATCTTCAGAGGAATCAGTTTACTTCTCTTCTGATTCATCTTCAGAGGAAACAGGGTAGGCTAGTTACTTTCCACTTTGTGCTACAGGCTCTTCATCTAGGAAGCCACTGAAGAAGGTTGCAACACCTACATCATCACTGACACAGGCTTTAGGATCAACTTTATCAAGTATGAAGAAAATTCTAGTTCCTGAGAAGCCTGCAATACTCCTAAAGCCTCCCAAACAAGTTCTTGGTCTTGCTAGCCCAAAGATGTGGTCAACCATAGAGAACCAGAGGAAAAGTGCTCAAAAGGCCAAGCACAATTACAAGGTCAAGGGCAAGAAACAAATGGAGTAGCTGGAGGTTGTGAAACATACACCCCCTCATCAATTTGCCCATAAAGAAAAGCACTTTTTACATCCATTTTATAGACTGTGAAGCCCATAAAGGATGCATAGGCTATGAAAAGTCTAATTGCTTCAATTATTGCAACTGGGGTAAACACTTCTTCATAATCAATACCCTCCTCCTGAGTGTATCCTTGAGCCATAAGCCTAGCCTTGTTTCTTATGACAATTCCTCTCTCATCCTTTTTGTGTTTGAACACCCATTTGGTACCAGTTACCTTCATACCAGCAGGTAAATCACAAAGCACCCAAACCTTCTGAATCTTTAATTGAGCAACTCTTCTTGCATTGCTTCTACCCAGCTTTCATCTTCAAATGCATTGAATACATTCTTTGGCTCCATTTGAGATAAGAAACACATAAACAGACATTCATTTTTGCCTTCATGGTTCTTTGAGTCAAAGATTTCACTAATAAAACCATGAATGTCAGTCATTTGTGTTTGTCTTCTTTTCTTAACTCCAGATTGTACATCTCCTATCACATTTTAAAGAGGATGTGATTTATGATTTGTGGTCTGGGGAGTTTGAGGAATTATAATCTCAGTAGGCATATTTGAGATTTCAGCATCACTGGCTTTAGCTTCCTGAGTAACTGGATTTGTATTTTCCACATCTGGTGTAGTAGTGGAAACTTCTGGTGTTAGGAATACAATTTTCTTATTGAAGATTCGGTCACCGCAAGTGTTGTTAAGCATCATGTAGCTCATAGTATTTAATATATTAGTTAGAACGTAGTTTAGTATTAGTTAGTATTCATGGTGTCGAGTCGGGTCTTTTACCCTCTGTCAGCTCGCTCCACACCCACGTTGGGACAACGATACCCGTGGTTTGAGCTTGCACCTTGCTCCCGCGAACCTATCAACAGGCACATACTGCAAACATAATATCTGGTATGGATGATGTGAGATACATCAAAGAACCAATCATAGATCTGTACATGTGCACATCAACTGCTTCACCACTGTTTTCTTTCAAAAGTTGATGTGTAGTCTTTTCTGCAGGTGTGCTAGATGACTTTGCATCAGAGAATTTGAACTTCGTAAGTATCTCAGCCACATATTTGTCTTGATTGATGAAAATACCATCTGGCCTTTGTTGTACTTGAAGTCCCAAAAAGTATGTGAGTTCACCCATAGAACTAGTCTTGAACTTATCTTTCATTAGTTTCTCCAATTCTTAGCACATCTCTGGCTTTGTAGAACAAAAAATGATATCATCAACATATACTTGAACTAGCAAGATATCATTCTGGTCTTTCTTGATGAACAAAGCCTGATCAATTCTTCCTCTATGAAACCCATTATCTAGCAGATAGGTAGCTAAGGTCTCATACAATTTCCTTGGTGCCTGATGCAATCCATACAAGGCTTTAACCACCCTGTACACTTTGTTAGGATAATCAGGGTCTTTAAAGCCTGGAGGTTGTGAAACATACACCCCCTCATCAATTTGCCCATAAAGAAAAGCACTTTTTACATCCATTTTATAGACTGTGAAGCCCATAAAGGATGCATAGGCTATGAAAAGTCTAATTGCTTCAATTCTTGCAACTGGGGTAAACACTTCTTCATAATCAATACCCTCCTCCTAAGTGTATCCATGAGCCACAAGCCTTGCCTTGTTTCTTATGACAATTCCTCTCTCATCCTTTTTGTGTTTGAACACCCATTTGGTACCAGTTACCTTCATACCAGCAGGTAAATCACAAAGCACCCAAACCTTCTGAATCTTGAATTGAGCAAATCTTCTTGCATTGCTTCTACCCAGCTTTCATCTTCAAATGCACTGAATACATTCTTTGGATCCATTTGAGATAAGAAACACATAAACAGACATTCATTTTTGAGTCATAGATTTCACTAATAAAACCATGAATGTCAGTCATTTGTGTTTGTCTTCTTTTCTTAACTCCAGATTGTACATCTCCTATCACATTTTCAAGAGGATGTGATTTATGATTTGTGGTCTGGGGAGTTTGAGGAATTATAATCTCAGTAGGCGTATTTGAGATTTCAGCATCACTGGCTTTAGCTTCCTGAGTAACTGGATTTGTATTTTCAACATCTGGTGTAGTAGTGGAAACTTCTGGTGTTAGGAATACATTTTTCTTATTGAAGATTCGGTCACCGCAAGTATTGTTAAGCATCATGTAGCTCATAGTATTTAATATATTAGTTAGAACGTAGTTTAGTATTAGTTAGTATTCGTGGTGTCGAGTCGGGTCTTTTACCCTGTGTCAGCTCGCTCCACAGCCTAGTAGAGGCATTCATCCATCATGTAAGTATATATAGCCCTTCCCACACAAGGGAAGGGTTGGACCTTTTCACTTAGAAATATTATCCTCTTGGTTTTCTCTCTCTAAAAGGCTCCCAACTTTTCTACTTTCTCTCTTTAACTTCTTACTTCTCTTCTTCTTATATTCGAACCATAAATCACAAAGACCACACGAGTTTAGTTTATGTGTATCCTACAATTGGTATCAAGAGCCTAGGTTTCATCTTAGGGCCTTGGATTCTCGGATTTAGTTTGGTTTTTGTGGTTTTTTGTTGGTTAGAATAGTTTTCTAGAAAAACACCTTGGTTTGATCTTGTTAGTGTAATATGATGTGTTATGGGTGTACTTTTTTGATTATTGGGGTTAGGGTTACCTAGTTTTTCATCAGGATAAGCTTTATCATTCGTTAGTTTGGATTTGGAGTGTTAGGATACGATTTTTCTTGTAGAAGATTCGGTCACCCCAAGTATGATTAAGCATTGTTTAGCTCATAGTATTTATACTAGTAATTAGTACGTAGATTAGTATTAGTTAGTATTCGTGGAGTCGGGTCGGGTATTTACCCACTGTCAGCCCGATCCACAGCCCAGTAGTGGCAAAACACCTTGCACATATAAAAGGCCCTCTCCATCCTTGGAGAGGGTTGGACCTTCTTATAATCTATTTTTCTTTTTTTTGGTTTTCTCTCAAGGTTCCCAACTTTCTCTCTCTACTTTCTCTCTCTAGATTTCTTTCATTCTTTTCTACACTATTCGATCCATACACACAAACCTATACGTGTTATATGAGTATTAGTATCCTACAATTGGTATCAGAGCCAGGTTACATCCTAGGGATCGTAGGTACTTGGTTGATGTTTGGTTTGTTTTAGTTTCTACTAATTTAGGAAGGTTTTACTCTTATTTGATCTTGTTCGTGGTGTTTCTTGTGTTTTCTCTTGTACTTCTTGGATTAGAGGGGTTAGATTCATCTAGTTTATCAGTTGGTTTGGCTAGATCTTACGTTTGTGAAGTGTACGAGTGATTTTGGACCTCTTTCTTGGCAGCGGTTTTCTCCTCGGTAAAAGTTTTCTTGGCAGCGGTTAGTTTGGGGGTTACAGCGGTTAGTGTCAGCGGTTAGTACACTTTGTCAGCAAACATAACGTTGTACTTTTTACTGTTCCAGCGGTTTGCTACCAACGGTTTGCTCAATCTGTCTTATAGTGTACCAGCGGCTACTTTTCCAGCGTTTTTCTTTTGTCAGCGGTTATCTTCATAGCGGTTACCTTTTCAGCGGTTTACTTGTTAGCGGTTTAATTATTCAGCGGTTACCTTAGATAGCGGTTACATAGGCAGCGGTTACCTTTCAGCGGTTTGTTTCGAGCCAGCGGTTATCTCATTTGAGTAGTGGTTATCTTCTTGGTTAGCACTATTTTGACACCCCTATACTCTTGATGTGTGTTATTTTACACATACTTTTAACCTTCATGAGTAATCTAAGTATGACAAGCACGTCAGAGAGTGTCATCCCTGAGATTCTCAAACTGTACGATATGGTCGATGAACACAAGAACTCCAACACAACACAACTGACAAATGCTCCTGAACTATATGACAAGGATTCAGTAAGCTCAAACTCTCAAGAGAAAGAGTTCAGTCAGCCACCTGTATCAATCAGTAATGCAAAGGACGGCTCCATTGTATGCTTTCAACAACTTCACTCACACCTCTCGGTACTTTTAGAGGGAACTAAATTCATAATGGGATTCGAACGTGCATTTGCAACACTCTTGGGTCAAGATGTTCAGATTTTCACATACCCAATGATTCTTAACTTAGATCAATTGCAACAACAACTTGACCAAGGAAAATCTTCCAAAATTGGATCCATGGCTGCACTTAATGTACTCAACAAACAACTTCAAGTGTTCATTAATTCAAAATTCACTATGGATTATGACTACGATAGTCAAATGACATATAAGTGTTTTGTTGATCATACGGGAATTGAGGTTGACACATTCAGAGATACACTCATCCAACTCATGGGTGATGTGAAGAGGTTCATTGAGGAAAGTGCACAATATCAACCTAAGGATGATGACAAGGTGAAGGCAAGACGGGTACAATCATGTAATGGTAGTGGTGATTCGAGTAAAGCATTGGATGTTGAGTCAGTTGTCACGATGTGCAAAGGATCAGAAACCGACAAGCTTCACACTACCAGCTGTTCAGTGACACTTATTACGCATGAAATAGATGCAGATTTCAAAACAGTGAAAGAACATATGTCGTGTGCTGAGGTACCCCTAACTAAGCATCATAATGTGCCTCCTAATGATCGTCTGCATACTGATCAAATCTTACCTACGTATGATACTTATTTGTTGGAAAAGACTGATAGCAATATCATGTCAGATTCAACAAATAAGAATCATGAAAGGGGAGAAGGTGATCAGTATGCTGAACATAATGATGAGTCAAATAATATGGTTGATAAAAGGGTTTTTGATGAACTTTCAAACAGATTTTTACAACTCGAAAAACATTGTATTTCACTTGAGATTGCAATGCAACAAAAGGAAGAAAGTTTTCAAACTAATCAATCTAGTCAAGAACCAGAACTTCCTGACTTTCGTGAATTCTTTATGATTAATGACTTGAAAGCTCAGCTAGAATCGAAAAACTTGACAATCAACAACCTGAAAAACCGTGTTTCTGAGATGTGTGATATTGTAATAAAGTTAAAGCTAAACTTGTCAGTAATAAGATTGCGACTAGAAATTTTGAGACAAAAATGGCTGAATTACTTTTGGAAAATGAGTCTTTGAAAATACAATGTAAAAACCTGAATGAGTTAATCAAAGAAAAGAGAACGAAGTCTATAGAACAAACAACCTCTTGGACTAAAAAATATGTTGAATTCAAAGCACAACTCTAGGGAGTGGGTTTCAGAGTCACTACAATAAATCATGAGCTTAGAAAAGCAACAGAGAATAGTGTGAACACTAAGTTTGCAAAACCATCAATCTTGGGGAAACCAGTTTTTCAAAGAAATAGAAACCAATCAGTTGTTAGACAACCGACTGCATTTAGATCTGAACAATCAAAATTTTCAAAAACCCGGTTTGTCACCCAAGTTGATGTGGAACAAGTTTTGACGAAACCAGTTACTACACAGTATCTGCCCAATAAAATTGCTTCTAGCTCTGTTACATCTCAACAAGTAGATTGATCGCGGATTTCTAAGCGATGAAGCTTGTAAACCACGGGTCGTAGTCCCAACGAGGGTTGAAATCGATCTAGTCACTTGAGTCGTGAGTTATGTGATGTGAATTGGTTTGAAAGATGATTTGTTTTTTAATTATACTACGAAAGATTGTTTAAAACTTAAATGAAATAAAAACGAGATAATGAGAAATAAGTTGAACGATAAAAGTAAACATAAGTTGAATAAAACGTAAAGAAAATGAAATAAGAAAGTAAGAAAGATTAAGTAAAGAAAAGAAATGAAAATGAAATAAGAAATGTAAAATTTTTTTGGTTTT
>LBNU01000680.1:86551-96705 GCA_014162995.1 Artemisia annua | reverse complement strand
TCGGATTTAGAAGGTTAAACTTCATAATCATCTTTGAGCTTTGATTAAGCGTCTCTTTTACTTTCTTGAGCCTTTGAGAGATAATTTGTCTTCACGGGCTTTTCACAAGTAAATTTCATCTTTAACTTCACTTTCAAACTCTTTTCCACATCTCGTGCTCGTTTTGGGCTTTTAGGTTGCTTTTCATGTTGTTTTTGCAACATCCTTACCTGCACAGTCATAAACACAAAAACACGATATCTTTGGCTTTGAACGTTAGTTTTTGGTCTATAATAGTCTAATAATGGTGAATAAAAGGTATGTGAATAAGCACATATCATAGATTCCCCTTCCCCTGCACCCAGCTTCTTTAGGATTAGTTCGAAAACAGTGTCAAAACCAAGCACTAAAATTCTAAATTCTTATGACCTGTATAAGAACTATGATCTAGAAAGGGCTAGGAAAAGAGCACAACTGCATAAGGATGGAATCTTAGGCTCACAACCTCTCTTGATGCCAACTAGTTTAGTGAAGAACACTGCTAAGTTTAAACCTGTTAAGCCTATGATATATAAAAAATCATCTTCTGTGCATAAAAAGCTTAATAATCCTAGTTCTTATCTAAAATGGATACCAACTGGTAGAATTTTTAAGCATGTTGGACTTAAGTGGATACCAACCAGTAAGTTGATTACTAATGGCAGTGCCATGGTTGGCCGTGAAACCCCTAAGGGTCTGGATACTGTTGTCACTAACCCATATATATGCAATCAAGTTTGTGATAATGCAGGAAGCCCGTACTCAAGTGCAAGAACTTCTAACATTTGCCACACAAGAAGGCACAAAACATGGAGGCCAAAGATACACAAATCTCCAATGTTGGAAGATTTTACATCTCATCCTTGATGTACTCCTTTCCATGACTTCTGAGCATCTCTACTCAGGACTCGGAATTTCACTGCTCGTGCTTAGTCCTCCCGTACACTTGTGCATATTTTTCTTCAATCAGTGCACTCTGATTTTTTTTAAAATCACGTCATTGATTAAGGGGGAGAGGATGTTTTGAGATTTTCTTTGTTTGTTTCTCTTGTTTGCTTAAGTTGTCTTGCCTTGTGTATGAGCTAAGTGCCTTGTGTATAACTGAAGGACTTGTTTTGACAAATTGACACCCGCGACTTATCAACTCTCAATTGTTGTCACAACAATAAGTTAAATCCATGAGTTATCTAAGTATGACAAGCACGTCAGAGAGTATCATCCCTGAGATTCTCAAACTGTACGATATGGTCGATGAACACAAGAACTCCAACACAACACAACTAACAAATGCTCCTGAACTATATGACAAGGATTCAGTAAGCTCAAACTCTCAAGAGAAAGAGTTCAGTCAGCCACCTGTATCAATCAGTAATGCAAAGGACGGCTCCATTGTATGCTTTCAACAACTTCACTCACACCTCTCGGTACTTTTAGAGGGAACTAAATTCATAATGGGATTCGAACGTGCATTTGCAACACTCTTGGGTCAAGATGTTCAGATTTTCACAGACACAATGATTCTTAACTTAGATCAGTTGCAACAACAACTTGACCAAGGAAAATCTTCTAAAATTGGATCCATGGATGCACTTAATGTACTCAACAAACAACTTCAAGTGTTCATTAATTCGAAATTCACTATGGATTATGACTACGATAGTCAAATGACATATAAGTGTTTTGTTGATCATACGGGAATTGAGGTTGACACATTCAGAGATACACTCATCCAACTCATGGGTGATGTGAAGAGGTTCATTGAGGAAAGTGCACAATATCAACCTAAGGATGATGACAAGGTGAAGGCAAGACGGGTACAATCATGTAATGGTAGTGGTGATTCGAGTAAAGCATTGGATGTTGAGTCAGTTGTCATGATGTGCAAAGGATCAGAAACCGACAAGCTTCACACTACCAGCTGTTCAGTGACACTTATTACGCATGAAACAGATGCAGATTTCAAAACAGTGAAAGAACAGATGTCGTGTGCTGAGGTACCCCTAACTGAGCATCATAATGTGCCTCCTAATGATCGTCTGCATACTGATCAAATCTTACCTACGTATGATACTTATTTGTTGAAAAAGACTGATAGCAATATCATGTCAGATTCAACAAATAAGAATCATGAAAGGGGAGAAGGTGATCAGTAAGCTGAACATAATGATGAGTCAAATAATATGGTTGATAAAAGGGTTTTTGATGAACTTTCAAACAGATTTTTACAACTCGAAAAACATCGTATTTCACTTGAGATTGCAATGCAACAAAAGGAAGAAAGTTTTCAAACTAATCAATCTAGTAAAGAACCAGAACTTCCTGACTTTCGTGAATTCTTTATGATTAATGACTTGAAAGCTCAGCTAGAATCGAAAAACTTGACAATCAACAACCTGAAAAACCGTGTTTCTGAGATGTGTGATATGTGTAATAAAGTTAAAGCTAAACTTGTCAGTAATAAGATTGCGACTAGAAATTTTGAGAAAAAAAAGGCTGAATTACTTTTGGAAGATGAGTCTTTGAAAATACAATGTAAAAACCTGAATGAGTCAATCAAAGAAAAGAGAACGAAGTCTATAGAACAAACAACCTCTTGGACTAAAAAATATGATGAATTCAAAGCACAACTCTAGGAAGTGGGTTTCAGAGTCACTACAATAAATCATGAGCTTAGAAAAGCAACAGAGAATAGTGTCAACACTAAGTTTGCAAAACCATCAATCTTGGGGAAACCAGTTTTTCAAAGAAATAGAAACCAATCAGTTGTTAGACAACCGACTGCATTTAGATCTGAACAATCAAAATTTTCAAAAACCCGGTTTGTCTCCCAAGTTGATGTGGAACAAGTTTTGACGAAACCAGTTACTACACAGTATCTGCCCAATAAAATTGCTTCTAGCTCTGTTACATCTCAACAAGTAGATTCCCCTTCCCCTGCTCCCAGTTTCTTTAGGATTAGTTCGAAAACAGTGTCAAAACCAAGCACTAAAATTCTAAATTCTTATGACCTGTACAAGAACTATGATCTAGAAAGGGATAGGAAAAGAGCACAACTGCATAAGGATGGAATCTTAGGCTCACAACCTCTCTTGATGCCTCCTGGTTTAGTGAAGAACACTGCTAAGTTTAAACCTGTTAAGCCTAGGATATATAAAAAATCATCTTCTGCGCATAAAAAGCTTAATAATCCTAGTTCTTATCTAAAGTGGATACCAACTGGTAGAATTTTTAAGCATGTTGGACTTAAGTGGATACCAACCAGTAAGGTGATTACTAATGGCAGTGCCATGGTTGGCCGTGAAACCCCTAAGGGTTTGGATACTGTTGTCACTAACCCATATATATGCAATCAAGTTTGTGATAATGCAGGAAGTCCGTACTCAAGTGCAAGAACTTCTAACATTTTCCACACAAGAAGGCACAAAACATGGAGGCCAAAGATACACAAATCTCCAATGTTGGGAGATTTTACATCTCATCCTTGATGTACTCCTTTCCATGACTTCTGAGCATCTCTACTCAGGACTCGGAATTTCACTGCTCTAAAAGGAATTACCAGCTGTGCTTAGGCCTCCCGTACACTTGTGCATATTTTTCTTCAATCAACGCACTCTGATTTTTTTTAAATCAGGTCATTGATTGAGGGGGAGAGGATGTTTTGAGATTTGCTTTGTTTGTTTCTCGTGTTTGCTTAAGTTGTCTTGCTTTGTGTATGAGCTAAGTGCCTTGTGTATAACTGAAGGACTTGTTTTGCCAAATTGAGAACTTGTGCAGCAGTTAGTGTAGTTGAAGGACATGTTTTGACAGTTTTTGAAATTATCCATGGTGCTATATATAGTCAGCGGTTAGATCATTTTTGCTACAAATTCTAAACGCTTTCTCTCTCTAAAAACCATAAACCTCCATCGTCTATCTAACCGCTGCATCTTCGTCCTTCTAGATTTACGATGCGTGTGCCAATTGTGATATCTGTTAGTATGTTGCTGCATTGAATGTGTTAGGACTAGAGTTTAGTTGCCTTAACTCATGGTTCTGTTAATTGAGCCTCTAGTTGGGATTCGTAGTTATAGAATTTAGTACTGATTGAGTGGCCTGAGGATGGTATTAGTAATGTTCTTGATAGCGGTTTTCCCCAGGTTTCTTGGTAGCGGTTTGCTCGTTTTATGTTCCTGATAGCGGTTAGTTCTATGGCGGTTTATGTATTCAGCGGTTAGTTTTACCAGCGGTTAGATTTACTGGCGGTTAGTATACCGGCGGTTAGTTTTACCAGCGGTTAGATTTACCAGCGGTTAGTTTATCAGCGGTTAGTTTACCAGCGGTTAGTTTACCAGCGGTTAGTTTTACCAAGCGGTTAGTTTTATCAGCGGTTAGTTTTAGCAGCGGTTAGTTTTACCAGCGGTTAAGTTGTCTAGCAGTTAGTTTGCCTAGCGGTTAGTTTTTCTAACGGTTAGTCTTTCTAGCAGTTAGTCTTTCTAGCAGTTGGTCTTTCTAGCGGCTTGTATTTCTAGTGGTTTGTTTCAACTAGCGGTTTGGTTTCCCAGCGGTTTATTAGAATAGCGGTTATCTTGTGTGTCTTGGTTTATGCATTTGCTTTTAACTCTTCTCGTTGGGTGTTTGCCTTGACTGTGTGACTATTTATGCATGCTCTAACTATCACATCCTTCTTGGTTCTTCTTGTATAAATTTTGGTGTGTGCAGAACATAATGACTGACTCTCACACTCAAGGATCCTCAGCCACTCCATCCACTGGAGATAACATTGTATACACACCACCACCTACCCCTGATACTCTTATCAATTTCGTTGATGAATTAGGTTACCCTTCAAAGGTTGTAACCTTGTCTTCTATTTCTACCTATGATCTATATCAACCCTGGAGGGCTATCATCACACTCATCAACCTATGCCTAACGGGTAAAACATCGGGTTATGAAAGACTCAGAGCACCTGCTCTTCAGATACTTTAGGGACTTGTAAACAAGAAGAACATTGACTTTGTCGAAAGAATCTGGGAAGAATTCACTCACTCCATTCATTTATTTCTGGAAGACAAGGCAAAACTGGCAGCATACAGAGACAGCAAAAAGAAGTCTTCTAGACTCCTTATTCCCAGCATATGGTTCACCAAGCTTATCATTTCATCTCTGCAACTCACACTTCGCTTTCCACCTAGAACCGGTTCACCACTCCATCCGTCAGAAGATGAAAACTCTGTAGGCTTCCTGAAATACACCGCTAGGGGCACTTCTAACATAATTTTCGGCATGGCCATTCCTGAACCATTGCTCACAAAACAAATCCTTGAAGCTCCATACTATAACAAATATATGGAACTGCTGCAAGCAAGTCACATTGCATCTGCCAGTGAAGAAACAACACTCACCAAGTCTGACAAATCAAGATCTAAAAAGCTTAAAAGCCAATCTGAGCCTTCCAAACAAGTCAGCAAGAGTAAAGAAAAGAGGTCTAAGAAAACCAGAACAAAGGATACTCTGAGAGATGTTAGTCCAGAACCCGAAGACACTCTCAATGTCGAAGAAATGATGGTACAACGGGCAGTTGAAGAAAGTCTGGCTGATGCAGGAAAGCCACCAAGCCATCCAGTCGGGGGTGTGAGCATCAAAGAACCCGAAACCAGGAAACTGCCACAGGTTACACATGTTGAGGGCAAAGGCAAAGATATCATCATTGAGGAGCAGGAAACTCACACACTGCTAAAGATCTCATCCCCAGCATCCAAATCTGCAGCTTCTCAATACATTCTCAAGAGGCGGTCTCCCGAACCATCTGCAACCAAAACCACTGCTGAAAAGACTGTCTCCAAATCTCTAAGTCTTGAACAAATGGGAGAATCAAGTGAAACCGACTCCGAGGCTAATCAATCACCAAAACTGGAAGGCTCAACAATTCATGCAAAAGAAGAATCCGGTGATAAGCTGCATCAGGAGTTGGAAGGAGCAACTGAGACTCTACTAGAGACCTTTCACTCTGATTTTGTCTCCACAGTATGTCTTGAGGTACAAGATAACCTCAAGATGAAATCTGATGACCAAAAGATTGCTGTGGAACCAGATAGCTCTACGGGCACCCTTGCATCGTACAAAAACTTTGAAGCATACGGTGACCAGTTCTTAGTAGATAAACCTTCAGAATCAGAGGCAGACAAATCAGGTGAAGAACATGAAGAAGCAATCTATATGGTCGACGTCCCTGTTCAACAAGACACATCAACCACTCCTGCATCTATAGTGCCAATTCCAACTCCTACAGACACAACCAAAGCTACGGGTCCCACACCTCCAATCACCACAGAAGCTACTACAACCTCAACAACTCCAACTCCTACTGTCAACTTGGAAAGTCTCGCAACCCAATTTGATGGTGTTCGCCAAATAACAGCTGATATGGTCGAAGATAACCTAACGATCAATGAGAGACTGTCTACTCATGATAAGGAAATCAGAAGTGCTCAACAACTCAACCTACCTCAAACCCTCAAAAATCACGATGACAGACTTCTCAAACTTGAACGAATCAACATTGATCGTCTCATCACTGATGCCATTGAAGATCAAGTTCAGGAAGCTGTCAGCTATGCAATGGAAGCTCCTCTCAGATCAAGGTTCAAAGATCTTTCTACGTTCGACATGAAGCTGATCTTACAAGAACATATGTTCGAGAACCAACAATACAAGGGACATGAGGCACACCGAAAGCTGTATGAGGCCCTAGAGGGATAATCCTTCAAGATAATGCTGAACAACACCACCGTGACATGGAAAATGAAAGGAAGAGAAAAAGAAAACACCAAGGTCATCCCCAACATCCTCCTTCAAATCTACCACCGCCTCCACCTCCCGGGTCATCTGGACCCTCAGGTCCATTAGGTCAATCTGGAGGTACTGTGGCTAAGAAAGCCACCCTCCAAGAGATCTGACACGACATCGTCATCAAAGCAAATTCAGCATACAGCCCATGCAGCATGGACAACGATCGATACTGGAAATGCTGATGTGATCTCTCTAGTTCATGATGATCAGGTAATTAATGAAGAATCTATTGTGTCTCATGCTGCAGAACACTCAGATGAAGATGACGATGATGCCTCTACGTCCCACATATCTCAAAAGGAATAATGGTGGCAATCAATCTCTAGAGCCGATGATGCTCCTCCTGTCAAGCATTCCAAAAAGAGTTGCAAGCTTGTATTAGACCAAAGACTACTAAGCTACCGACGACTGAGCCAACCTGGTCAGTGTCTCCATCATATCAACCAGTCTCTGACAACAACTGGGTCAATGCCATAGCCAACAGCTTCGTTCCTCCAGCTGATAATTCCTTGCTTTCATAAATCGGAGACATGGGGACGTTTATTACATGGTTCTGCAAGAAGCGAGGGATCAGCAAATTGACTCAGAAAGATCTGGAAGGCCCAGCTTACGACATAGTCAAGGTCTTTCACCCTGATGTTTGATTACACACAATATATATAGTATATATAGTAGTATATTTCCGAGGATAGCACGGGTAAATATGTATCCCCGGGTCGTTTTCCCCAACGAAGGCTGAATGGAGTTCGTGAGTTCGTGAAGTGAATGTGAAGGGGTTTTATGGGGAAACCTAAGCTACAATTATACAACGAGAAATAAGAATGCACAAATAAGAAAGCACATAACCCTAACACGTAATTAAAACCTAAAAACGTAATTAAAACGTAAAATAAACGTCAACGCGCAAAATAAAAAGTGAATTTAAGGTATTACTACTCCTACGGGTGTGAAAATGATTTTCCTACGTTCTAAAAGACAAAAGAAAATTTTAGGAAAAAGAAAAATATTATTTTGACTTTTTATTTAATTATTATTAATTAAAAACTATTTTTAACTAATTAAATAAATTAAAAATGCAAATGATTAAAAAAAATGAAAAATTAATTTTGAAAAATCTAAAATATTATAAAACTAATTTTAAAACTGAAAAATATTTTTTTGGATTTTTTATTAATTTTTATTAATTAAAAAGGATTTAAAAGTACTTAAAAACTATTTTTAATTATTATAAATACTAAATTAACTTAGAAAATTATGAAATTTTTCAGAGAATTCCAAAATATTATTCTAAACCTAGGAAAAATAAAATTACCTAAAAACTAGACCCTAATAAGTAGTTTGGCAAATAAGACGTTGAAATAAGCACTTATTTATAAGCAATTAAGCACCAAATTACACCAAAAGCTTAGGGAAGGTGTAATATACTAGGAAAAACTTAATTCAACTAAAAAACCTCAAATAAGCCTAGGCCGTGAGCCAAATTCAATTCACTCTTTGGACTAAAAAAACAGCTTAAGTACCCTACTTTGAGCTTATTTTTAAGCAGTCTAATAAGCTGATTAGGGGAAGGTTAAGGGGGCAAAAGGAAGACCACCTAGGATACTACTCAAAAAACCTAAAAGCCCTAATTTACTAGCTCAATTACTATCTTAAATAGCCCTTAGTTCAGATGCCTATGAACCTGTTTTGCCAACTTTGACTTTTGTGTGAAAACTAAGTTTGATTAATGTGAGTTACTAATGATCAAATCTTATTCTACAAGTAATATTAAGCTATTTTAGAGTTTATCCAGCCTAAATGTAACTACTTTCTACCTAATTTCAAGTTCTCAGCCACCTAGACTCCTAAATGTGCACCGAAATGTAACTAAGGTGAAACTTTGACTTTTTATGAAATTAGCTATAAGTTTTATGACTTAAATACTCTAATAGAACCTAGTGTTAGTTGTCTTAACCAAATTTACCACCTGATTCAAATTTGAACAGAGAGATAAACCTTGATCCAAACACCCCTTAACTATACCTATTACACTTAGTTTACGAGTTTTAGGCTACAAACTCCAATCCTACTGATTTTACTTAATCACTTAACTAATTTTAGAGCTATTTTAACAGTAAAAACTAACTTATATTAGACAGAACACAATAATGCAGTTTAACTAAATATGGCCGTGGGTATATAAGATTGAACTAGGACATGTAAAAGCACACCTTAATACACATGCAGCATGGACAACGATCGATACTGGAAATGCTGATGTGATCTCTCTAGTTCATGATGATCAGGTAATTAATGAAGAATCTATTGTGTCTCATGCTGCAGAACACTTAGATGAAGATGACGATGATGCCTCTACATCCCACATATCTCAAAAGGAATAATGGTGGCAATCAATCTCTAGAGCCGATGATGCTCCTCCTGTCAAGCATTCCAAAGAAGAGTTGCAAGCTTGTATTAGACCAAAGACTACTAAGCTACCGACGACTGAGCCAACCTGGTCAGTGTCTCCATCATATCAACCAGTCTCTGACAACAACTGGGTCAATGCCATAGCCAACAGCTTCGTTCCTCCAGCTGATAATTCCTTGCTTTCATAAACCGGAGACATGGGGACGTTTATTACATGTTTCTGCAAGAAGCGAGGGATCAGCAAATTGACTCAGAAAGATCTGGAAGGCCCAGCTTACGACATAGTCAAGGTCTTTCACCCTGATGTTTGATTACACACAATATATATAGTATATATAGTAGTATATCTCCGAGGATAGCACGGGTAGATATGTATCCCCGGGTCGTTTTCCCCAACGAAGGCTGAATGGAGTTCGTGAGTTCGTGAAGTGAATGTGAAGGGGTTTTATGGGGAACCCTAAGCTACAATTATACTAAGAGAAATAAGAATGCACAAATAAGAAAGCACATAACCCTAACACGTAATTAAAACCTAAAAACGTAATTAAAATGTAAAATAAACGTCAACACGCAAAATAAAAAGTGAATTTAAGGTATTACTACTCCTACGGGTGTGAAAATGATTTTCCTACGTTCTAAAAGACAAAAGAAAATTTTAGGAAAAAGAAAAATATTATTTTGACGTTTTATTTAATTATTATTAATTAAAAACTATTTTTAACTAATTAAATATATTAAAAATGCAAATAATTAAAAAAAAATGAAAAATTAATTTTGAAAAATCTAAAATATTATAAAACTAATTTTAAAACTGAAAAATATTTTTTTGGATTTTTTATTAATTTTTATTAATTAAAAAGGATTTAAAAGTACTTAAAAACTATTTTTAATTATTA